>JAQJVL010000162.1:592159-677159 GCA_035578905.1 Stictocephala bisonia | reverse complement strand
GATAAAAGAGCTACTAATATAATATGTTTAATAATATTTATTTTGTAAAGTAAATAATTATTAACATTAATTTTAAACTATCCTACTTAATACTGATTGTATTTATAAAATTACAATGACAATCAATAAAATTTTTATACATTCCCTGGCATAAGAAATAGGTTATTAATACTTACAGTACAATATATACGTTAACTCAAAAAACTCATTTAAGTAATGATTTGATTCGTTCAATTTATAAACCCAATATTTTGTAAATTGAGCTGCAGTACAGCACAGTTGACTAAGGAAGTTTTGTTAGTATCGTTAAATAAATAAAATCATCCCCTTATTGATTATGTACTTAAAATACGAGTAATTTGTAGAAAGATCAGAACTATATTTTGTACTGTATATTTGATTAAATCTTATTTCGTTCTTTATAACAATATAGAGACTTTGTTGTTAAGTCATACACGATAGATAAATCTTGGATAAATAAATACGATTTTCTACTGTAGCAATGGTTCGTTTATGTGTTTGTTAATTATTCATTATTATTTACTAAAACACCAATTGTAGAGATAGGAGCGAATATGAAGGTTGAATGAGTGTGATAAGTGTAGATGACCAAGTGTAGTCATTGTTACTAACTGGGTTACAGTGAGCTCAGAAAACACCATTTATCAATAAGCCCAATAGCCAAGGCGATAAGCAACCTACTGATTTACGTGAAATCCGAAAGACGCAGTATTGATCTAATTTTCAGCTATTTGACAAGCTTTATACTCACTTCACCCCCTAAAAACATTCGGACCCTGACTACCACCCAACATGGACACCCCAGACTGCTCTTATAGTGTTCACGATGATGGCAACCATTGAACAGACACTGTGTCGGTATTAAGAGGACCGAGCATAGAACCTAACCTCTACAATATCCACAACACTTCATCCCCAAGTAGCTGGGTTACATCACTGCGCCACCAATACGCGTTGCAATGTATTTTACTAACTAAAAGTACTCCTATATATGTTGCAAGGTTGATATCACTAAGCACTGATTGAAAACATGAAAATATGATACAAATAATATTTTAGCTCTACGTAAAAGTAAACAATATCTTTTCTCATACAAACGGTTAATTTACCTCTTTACCTTAGAACCTGAGAAGGGGATGCTCCATTCAATTCTCGTCACGAACTGAAGGGCTGGAGTTTTTCTCACCCACAATCCAGTTAATCCCATTAGTAAATTTTTAAAAGTTTTGGAGCCTGACGCAATATGTTCATTTATTGAAAATCTGTATTTTACGATTTATATAAAAAAGGTTATAATAGCTAAACAGGCAACGATATAAAAGAAAATAATAATAAATACAATATTTACATCAGCCTTAGTTAGTCATAGTCATTATTCATTAAGACACCGATCGTAGAGATGTGGGCGAATATAAGACGTGGGTGAGTGTAAAGAGAGCAGATGCACAAGGGTAGTCATTGTTCATAATAAAGTTCAACTGTTTCTTAGAAAGAGCATTTTATTGACGAAAGAGCCAGGGAAACTGTGGGACCAACAGATTTACGTGGACTACAAAGTAGTGTTGATCTTGTTTTCAGGTAAGTAACAGGCCTGATACTAAGTTCTGTTCCCTACAAATCATACAAGTCCTGACTAACATCCAGACTTTTCTATAGTGTCCACCGTTGGTATTAAGGGTGTTTGATCGAAAACTATTTGAAAATGTTTTGAATACAATTGTTAATATCCATGTAATTAATAAATTTGTTACGGGAAAACATTCTAAACAATTTATTTATGGAGATATTTCTGCCAAAAGTGACTAATTTGTCCTTTTTGGTAAATGGACAAATCGTGTGATATAATTTATTAACATTTTGGTGATGTTGTGGAAAAAAGGTAATAATCAACTAAGTATATAGTAAATCTAAAAAGGAAAATAATTTATTTTTAAGTGTTACCAATTATTTTTCTATAAATGGTATTTGTTTAAACTAGGCGCCCGGACGAACACCCTTAAGAGGACCGAGCATGGAACCTATTGTCTACAATCTTCACAACACTATGTCTCCAAGTAACTAGGTGACAGCACTGCACCACTAGTGACGTGCTTATGGCATGATCTGAAGAATGAAGAGGTTATCGTTTGTTACTTCAAACCAGGCACTCTGCATACCTTGAAGTAACAGATAGTTAACACAGTCTAAGTCAAACTGGCCATCCTCCAGTAGAACTTCCATAATATTTTACAATGCTGGAATTTCAAAATTTGTTTTGTTATTAATGCCTAGACCTTAAGCTGGAGCAATTGGTTTTCGGTGAGTTTTTTTATTTCCTAATTGTATTATCAAGATTAATTAATGTACCTTTCCTTAATACGGGAAAATTAATTTTAAAAAATTAACCACTACATTAGAACTTGTAGCCTTATGAAGTGGTGAATGTAGCTGATTTTAAATCAACTAGAAAGCAAAAACACAAATAACCAATACAAATAAAATTGTTTATAACTACGGTTATTTCAAAAACTGAGGGGATTATGACTTTTTTCATAAAAAAAAAATATTTATAATTTTATAAGTTTCATGTACTTATGTTTTCAATGATATAAGCATAAGCAAAGAGGGAAAGTAGAAAGTAAAATAACAGTTTAAAATTGTAAGATATTACCTTGAATTTATGTATAGTGCTTTTATATCCATGCTTAGTGTGTACTTTTTTAAAACCACCAAACTAAACTATTATGAATAATAAGTACTGATAGATAATATATATATATATATATATATATATATATATATATATATATATATATATATATATATATATATATATATATACATATATATATATACTTTATTTTTTATTTCTTCCGCTTTGTCAGCCTAATTCTTACCATAGGACTTAAGTGTTTAGAACTTTTTAAAACTATTTTAACTCTTATTTCGAACTACTTTCACTAGTAAATCTTCTGAACCAAATTATACAAGTAAATTTAAATCAACACTTATTAATATTTACTCTATTATAAGTACAACAAATAATAAAAAAACTCAAAGCAAACGGTAAAAACATAAAACACTTTTAAAATATAGCATTTATTGTTATACTCTAGTGGTTGCATTGAAATGACCAATAATCGATAAAACAACATATTTTCATAACTTAAGGCTAACTGAATATTTCACGTGGTCAATATTCAATTCAGTCTCAAAGTAACTATAAACAAATTACCAAAAAACTGTCAAATATTGTTACCTTTACTATGCATTTTTATAGATACTACTTATTCTGTGACTAAATAAATAAACTAAAGGTAATATAATTAGTGGAATATATATCATGTTACGAAATTGAAGGTACACGAACATTTATTTGGAACATGCCATTGAACAAAAAAATTGATAAGTTAAATAGCAAATGATTGTGTTCCTTTTCCAAGCCACTTTACTTGATAAGTGGATTCAAGTAAACAATTTAAAAAAGAGGCAGAAAGTAATTTGGGAGGATGTTTTAGAAGTTTTAGAAGCTGTGATTACTATGGGGGAGGGCTGCCCTAATGGCTACATGGGGTCGTCATCCACTGAAGAGGTATATTGGATTTCGAAGAAAATGCAGGGGAAATTACCTTTACTTCAATTACAAATAGAAAAGCACATTTCCAGAAAAAACTCTAGTTGGAGAATTTGGCCTGTTGGTATTTTGCTTATAATTTAACTTTGAAAGGTCTAAAATATATAAAACACTGTATATTTCTTAGAAGAAAGCCGTACAGTAGCTATTTTTAAGTTATTATTTATGTATTAAAATAAAAACTATAATTTTTTTCAAAAAAAAATATCACCGCATTTGAAGTTACTTAAGAACATACATTCAACAACTTTCAGATAAATTAAAGCCTGTTTTTTTTTATAACCAACTATAAATTTATTAATTGCCTGGTTAATTTAAGATTATTATTAATTTAACAATATCCGAATTAAGTGCCAACTGCATCTGCCAACACAGATTTATACACATATTCACAACCAAATATAGTCAGGTAAGTTAACAAGTACAAATTACCAAACTATGTGAAGATTCGGGTATGGACCTATATATTGCTAGCTTATAAAGTAAAACATACGGGGTAAGTACGTCAGTACCACTGTAGTGTATGGGTCGGTGGGTACGTCAGTACCACTGTAGTGTATGGGTCGGTGGGTGCGTCAATACCACTGTAGTGTATGGGTCGGTGGGTGCGTCCACTGTAGTGTATGGGTCGGTGGGTGCGTCAGTACCACTGTAATGTATGGGTCGGTGGGTGCGTCAATACCACTGTAGTGTATGGGTCGGTGGGTGCGTCAATACCACTGTAGTGTATGGGTCGGTGGGTGCGTCAGTACCACTGTAGTGTATGGGTCGGTGGGTGCGTCAGTACCACTGTAGTGTATGGGTCGGTGGGTGCGTCAGTACCACTGTAGTGTATGGGTCGGTGGGTGCGTCAGTACCACTGTAGTGTATGGGACGGTGGGTGCGTCAATACCACTGTAGTGTATGGGTCAGTGGGTGCGTCAGTACCACTGTAGTGTATGGGTCGGTGGGTGCGTCCACTGTAGTGTATGGGTCGGTGGGTGCGTCAGTACCACTGTAGTGTATGGGTCGGTGGGTGCGTCAGTACCACTGTAGTGTATGGGTCGGTGGGTGCGTCAGTACCACTGTAGTGTATGGGTCAGTGGGTGCGTCAGTACCACTGTAGTGTATGGGTCGGTGGGTGCGTCAGTACCACTGTAGTGTATGGGTCGGTGGGTGCGTCAATACCACTGTAGTGTATGGGTTGGTGGGTGCGTCAATACCACTGTAGTGTATGGGTCGGTGGGTGCGTCAATACCACTGTAGTGTATGGGTCGGTGGGTACGTCATTACCACTATAGTGTGTGGGTCGGTGGGTACGTCAATACCACTGTAGTGTGTGGGGGTAGGTACTTCAATACCACTGTAGTGTGTGGGTCGGTGGGTGCGTCAATACCACTGTAGTGTGTGGGTCGGTGGGTACGTCAATACCACTGTAGTTGATGGATCGGTGGGTGCGTCAATACCACTGTAGTGTATGGGGGGTGGGTACGTCAATACCACTGTAGTGTATGGGGGTAGGTACGTCAATACCACTGTAGTGTATTGGTCGGTGGGTGCGTCAATACCACTGTAGTGTGTGGGGGTAGGTACGTCAATACCACTGTAGTGTATGGGGATAGGTTCGTCAATACCGCTGTAGTGTATGAGGGTAGGTACGTCAATACCACTGTAGTGTATGGGTCGGTGGGTCCGTAAGTACCACTGTAGTGTATGGGTCGGTGGGTGCGTCAATACCACTGTAGTGTGTGGGGGTAGGTGCGTCAATACCACTGTAGTTTATGGGTCGGTGGGTGCGTCAATACCACTGTAGTGTGTGGGGGTAGGTGCGTCAATACCACTGTATGAGTGGTAAATATTACTGTAGTGTATGAGTGGGCGGGTGGGTCAATACCACTGTAGTGTATGAGTGGGTGGGTGGGTCAATACCACTGTAGTGTATACGGGGTAAGTACGTCAGTACCACTTTAGTGTATGGGTGGGTGGGTCCGTCAATATCCCTGTAGTGTATGGGTGAGCGGGTGGGTCAAAACCACTGTAGTGTATGGGTGGGTGGTTAGGTAAATACCATTGTAGCGTATGGGTGGCTGGGTGGGTAAATACCACTGTAGTGTATGAGTGGGTGGGTGGGTTAATACCAATGTAGTGTATTGAGGCGTAGGCACGTCAATACCGCTGTAGTGTATGGGTAGGTGGGTGGGTCAATACCACTGTAGTGTATGAGTGGTAAATATCACTGTAGTGTATGAGTGGGCGGGTGGGTCAATACCACTGTAGTGTATGAGTGGGCGGTCGGGTCAATACCACTGTAGTGTATGAGTGGGTGGGTGGGTCAATACCACTTTAGTGTATACGGGGTAAGTACGTCAGTACCACTGTAGTGTATGGGTGGGTGGGTCCGTCAATATCCCTATATTGTATGGGTGAGCGGGTGGGTCAAAACCACTGTAGTGTATGGGTGGGTGGTTAGGTAAATACCATTCTAGCGTATGGGTGGCTGGGTGGGTAAATACCACTCTAGTGTATGAGTGGGTGGGTGGGTCAATACCAATGTAGTGTATTGAGACGTAGGCTCGTCAATACCGCTGTAGTGTATGGGTAGGTGGGTGGGTCAATACCACTGTAGTGTATGGGGGGTAGGTACGTCAATACCACTGTAGTGTGTGGGTAGGTGGGTGGATCAATAACACTGTAGTGTATGGGTGGGTGAGTGGGTCAATACCACTGTAGTGTATATGCGGGTTGGTGGAGCATAACACTGTATTGTATGGGTGGCGGGTACTTTAATACTACTGTAGTGGATGGGTGGGCAGGTACGGCAATACCACTGTAGTGTATGAGTGGGTGGGTACGTCAATACCATTGTAGTGTATGGGTGGGTAAATACCACTGTAGTGTATGAGTGAGCGGGTGGGTCAATAAAAATGTAGTTTATGCGGGGTAGGTACGTCAGTACCACTGTAGTGTATTGGTGGGTGGGTACTTCAATATCCCTGTAGTGTATGGGTGAGTGGGTTGGTCAAAATCACTGTAATGTATGGGTGGGTGGTTACGTAAATACCATTGTAGTGTTTGGTTGGGTGGGTGGGTCAATATTGCTGTAGTGTATGAGTGGCTGGGTGGGTAAATACCACTGTAGTGTATGAGTGGGCGGGTGGGTCAATACCACTGTAGTATATGGGTGGGTGGTTAGGTAAATACCATTGTAGTGTATGGGAGGGTGGGTGGGTCAATATTGCTGTAGTGTATAAGTGGCTGGATGGGTAAATATCACTGTAGTGTATGAGTGGGCGGGTGGGTCAATACCACTGTAGTATATGGGTGGGTGGTTAGGTAAATACCATTGTAGTGTATGGGAGGGTGGGTGGGTCAATATTGCTATAGTGTATAAGTGGCTGGGTGGGTAAATATCACTGTAGTGTATAGTGGGTGGGTCAATACCACTGTAGTATATGGGTGGGTGGTTAGGTAAATACCATTGTAGTGTATGGGAGGCTGGGTGGGTCAATATTGCTGTTGTGTATGGGTGGCTGGGTGGGTAAATACCATTGTAATGTATTGGTCGTTGGGTGTGTATATACTACTGAAGTGTATGTGTGGCTGTGTGGGTAAATACCACTGTAGTGTATGGGTGGCTTGGTGTGTAAATACCACTGTAGTGTATGGGTGGGTGGGTGTGTAAATACCACTCACTGTAGTGTATGGTTAGGTCAATACCAATGTAAGTGGTTAAATGGTTAGTAAAATTTGGTCATATGGTAGTAAATAGATTTTATTAGAACTGTGTTCATCGATAGCTGGCGCAGTGTACAGGAAAAATTAACGTGTAATAACAAACTGTATTAGGTATATTTGTGTGATTTCTTAAAATAAATAAATGAATATATTTTTAAAAGAGAATCATATTCATTGAACTTAAAAATTGATTTAGTTCTTAACTTCAAGGACTATTTAAAAGTAAACGCTGCTTAATACATATACTCTAATACATGCCCTCCAAGGTATATATGTAGAAGTTATTTACTTTACATAGATTTAGAAAGTGTATATCAGCACATGCTGACACTACTCATAAACAAATGAAGTGACATACCAAGTATTACCGTAGATTTATTCGTGCAGTAATATTTTTCAGAAACATGAACCGTTTTGAATAATGAAGCTCGCTACATGTTTAAAAATTCAACGCAAACTCTGTTTGTGACACTAACAGAATGCGGCTTTCATTTCAAGTATTTTCAACAATTCCCACGATGTAATTTATTGTGAAGGGTGTTTAAAATACCAACGGAAATATATGTACGTCACAGAACACAATATATATTACAATATTAGCAGAAATGTCACGAATATATTGCAATACAAGTACAAAATGCACAAACATTATGGTGATTGATTTTGGTGAATAACGCTCACCTTCCTCAGACCAGAGGAAGTCACAAAAGAAAGTAAAATAGTTTACCGAAATCGATCACCATAATATTTGCGCATTTTGTACTTGTATTGTAATATAATTGTGTTGTATAACGTTCACTTGTACTGTGTTATGCTAGTAAAAAAAACACTATTTAATATGTTAAAATAACCAATATCGACACGATCCAAACTTCATTACAATTTGTTGATAGAATAATTGTTTTTAATGTATGTTGAAATTCGTTCCTTAAATTAGTTTTAAAATAAATAATACGTGTTTAATAGCTAAACATCTAAAACACCAAGAATAATAAATATAAAACATTTTTTTGTAACATTATTGTAAGAGTTTGTGGGAGTAAAACACAAGAAAACAACAAATGTCAAAATTTTAATACAATATACAAAGTTCTAAAAACTTAATAACCATAATAGTTGTAAACTTTTTACTTACTTATTATTTATTTTATATATGTTGTTGTTAAAATTTAACATACCACTGTATCATCAAACAGACCTTCGTTCAAGTCTAACAGGGTAACCTTCGGCACTAATGAGGTTTGTTGCATATTTCCACTTCATTTTGTTGACGTCCAAAGTCGTGGTTATCTTAAAATTTCGCACCACGTGAATGAACACTGTCTTTGCAAGTATATTTATATATGCTTGACCTAAACATTGAAATATACAATTAATTTGGTAATGTTAATATATATATTCGAAAATATAAGTAATAACTCATTACACATATCTAGAACTACAGAACAGATTGGTAAGGGGTAGAAATGATCCTCAAATTGTACTTTTCTCTATTAGAGTAACATTGGTATTAGTTTAATAATGTATTTTAAACAGCTGAGAAAAAAACACATAAATATAACACAACAGTTTGGCCAATTTGTCTTTCATGGGACATGTTTAAAGCCATTTCTACTAGCTCATACATGATTGAACTTTATACACTACAACCCTCTAAAGTGGACATATAGGTTAGGTTAGGTTAGGTTAGGTTAGCCAGTAAAACTTTGTTATCTTGGAAAATGGCAACAGGCTTAGGTTTTATATTAATATGATGGTTTAAGAGCAACGAAAAGAGGGGTAAATAAACAGATAGTACCACCCCACAGCGAATAACGGGCTATCAGCTAGTTTAATGTAAACTCCAAATTCATTAGGAAGATCAAAATTTACTATGGTTTATGCATATAATTTATGTCAAATATATGGTATTATTTAGTAGATTACACCACTTTATAAATACATCCTAATACAGTAGATATGTTTTAATATAAATTAATACATATCTTATACGAAAGCAAACGAGTTATTGAAGAATACTTTAATATGGATATTGAAATAGTTTCTAACAACTCAAAATATATCAAAATTATTATATATTTTTTCTAACTTAATACTATTACAAAAAAACCTAGTTGCATCAAACATATTATTCATTTAAAGTTTATTTTTTTTAGGTTTTGTAACCTTAACAAAATTATATAATAAAAGAATCATAAGAAAAATACAAAACTATAACCATAATAACAATCTTATTTGTCCAGAATAAAAAGTTTCTTCAAGTTTGTAAACTGACTAAATAATTATATCCTGTATGGTAATAACGGATAAGCTTAATAATACCTTTTATTAATATCCAGATAAGTAATTATGGTTTAATTCTTTTATATTATTTATTGTTACATATAATATATTATTTATATTTAAAAATCATAAATTATAAAATGGTTTTGAGTATAAACAGTATGTAGTAAAAAAAATTAAAAATTATGTTTTATCTATGTTAAAAGAGTACTTAGTAAATAAAGATAACTTTTAGTATTATGTAGTACTATTTTCTCGTTAATGAAAAGTAACTGCTGGGTCAAAACCAAAATTTACTATAAGAATAAATAGCTTTTAAGGAACCTTAACATTATAAACCCTTTTCTAAATACACTTTATTAGTCTGAATTCGCACACGCACACACACGCAGGTAAACATATTTAATACACATTAAGTTTAACATTTTCTTCAAACATGAGATGCCTACACAGAATTGTGCGTAGTTTAAGATGAATATGAGCTAATGGATGAGCTTAGTACTTGTGTAAATGACCTGTGTAGTCTGGTTACTAACTGAATTCGACTTATGCCCAAATAGAACCATTTATTAACAGCCCAAAAGTCAGCTCTACTGAGACCTACAGTTTTATGTGGAATCCAAACCAAGTATAGATATATCTTATTTGCAGCTTATGACAGACCTGATACTCAGTTCTCCTACTTAAAGAAAATCCAAATCCTAACTACCACCCAACATGGATACACCAGACGTCTCTAGTACAGTCCATGTCGATGGTAGCCATTGAGCGGACGCCGTTTTAGTATTTAGAAGACGGAGCAAAGAACCTATCGCCTACAATCTCAACAGGACTTTGTACCCAAGTAGCTGGCACGGCACCACTAATGCCGAGGAATATGATTGAAAGTTTAGATCGTTTAGTATTGAAGTAGATTATGGTAACTTTTGAACTATGGGATGGTTAAGGGTCACAGGCTTGTAGATCTATTTGAACTGGCAAACAAAATTTAAAAAAATGAAAAAATGATGAAAAATGCATCAATACTTACCAATACATCTTCTCGACCCTACTCCAAATGGTAGAAAATCATATATATTACATTGTAATCGGTTTTCCGGTAGAAATCGATCAGGATCAAACTTTCGATGGTCTGGAAATGTTTCGGGATCATTGTTTAGTCCAGAGAGGGATGCTGCAATGGTACTACCAGCCGGAACTGTACATGAGCCTGGGGAAACATAAATATTATATGAATATTGTAATTGTTATAAGCATTGATAATATTAACAAAACTCAACTGAATAACTTTTTATCTTACGATTATTTTAAGAATAAATCCAAGAATTCTATATTACTAGTATTCTGAAGTCAGTCTACAACATTAAAGTATACTTATCTAAACTCCGATTATTGTGATTTTTTTATGCTCCACTATATTAAGTACATTAACTAAAAGACTACATTTATTTTTAAATAAAGGCACATCTTATGTTCTAGCACTTGCTAGGTTAATTTTCAACATGCAACAAAAGTTAAAATTATAGTTTAAGTTTTACCACCAAACGCGTATATGGCTGCGGGAAGGGTGGATGAGTGAGCGGGTAGGTTAGTATGAGAGAGTGGAAGTATCAGTACTGTCGTACATGTATGAGACTGTGTGATGTCCAGTTCCTCTGTATGTGGATGGGTGAGCGGGTGGGTTAGTATGAGAGAGTGGAAGTATTAGTACTGTCGTACATGTATGAGACTGTGTGATGTCCAGTTCCTCTGTATGTGGATGGGTGAGCGGGTGGGTTAGTATGAGAGAGTGGAAGTATCAGTACTGTCGTACATGTATGAGACTGTGTGATGTCCAGTTCCTCTGTATGTGGATGGGTGAGCGGGTAGGTTAGTATGAGAGAGTGGAAGTATCAGTACTGTCGTACATGTATGAGACTGTGTGATGTCCAGTTCCTCTGTATGTGGATGGGTGAGCGGGTGGGTTAGTATGAGAGAGTGGAAGTATCAGTACTGTCGTACATGTATGAGACTGTGTGATGTCCAGTTCCTCTGTATGTGGATGGGTGAGTGGGTAGGTCAATAATTATTAGTACGTTTCCTTACTAAGATGTGCACTTTTTCCTGAGTCAAGGTCAAGAAATTTGCCTCATTTAATGGGGACATATGTTTAAAAAAAGTTAAATGACGCTTAATTCTACCTGCTAAATAAATGGTCAATAAGACCTATATATCACTTTACGTTTAATGTGACCTCCGAGCTACCACTAATCACCAGGAGAGTGGGTCACTCAACAGTCACCTGTCCAAGGAGCAGCCACGCTAGATGTTACTTGATACCGTTATCTTGCGATAACGTCGGTCGGTCAAGGCCACTGGCAATTAACATTATTGCCAGAACGTTAATTAAATATACAGGGTGTTCAAAAAGTCGGAGGACGGTTGAATATTGTTTAGACCGTTCCAGATAAAGTTACAAAATGTTGCACATTGCTTCTGGACGTAAAAAGCTATTATACCATGTATTCAGTGATCCATTAGCTTCGTAGGGGAACGGCCCACTAGGAGTTGGAAGAAAATCTTAAATGTAAGCATAGGTTGATATAGATACTATTTTAAAGGTCTTAGCTAATAGAACATCACACCGTAAATTAGACATGAAAAGATTAATCGCAAACAAAATGGCGGCGCTTAAGAATGGCTTGATATTTTGTGACCACATCAGATGAAGCTACAAAACTTCACATATGATTACTTTATACAAACACCTACTTGAGGGTGTATTCAGTGTCCTGCTATTCTTCTATGGGAACTGTCCATGAGGGGTCAGTAGAAAGGTTTTAGTGTACGCATGGGTTGATATGCATATCATTTTAAAAGGCTGGTCAAGCATAGAAGAATGCCGCAAACCACACGTCAAAAGCTTTATCCGTGACAAAATGGTGGTGGTTTAAAATCGTGCACATAAGATCAGTATTGAAACTTTCGAGCGCCACCATTTAGTTCAGGATTAACCTTTTGAGGTCTAATTTTCGGTATGTGTATTGTAGACATTTAAAATTGTACGTATATCGACCTATGCTTACATTTAAGATTTTATTCCGACTCCTAGTGGGTCGTCCCACTACGAAGCTAGTAGATCACTGATTACATGGTAAAATAGCTTTTTATGTCCAGCAGCAATGTGCAACGTTTTGTACTTTTATCTATTAACAATATTCAACCGTCCTCAGACTTTTTGAACAACCTGTAAATTTAAACAATATTAATAATAAAAAAATATATGGACTTGCTGTTTATAATTATAAATTATACAAATATTTTATAATTTATATTTATTTATAATGTTAATTCTACAGGAGACTTTCAAAATAACAATGATTACAAAGGTTGTAATAAGTAAAGGAGAGTGATAATTGTTTTTAAATGTTGCATAATTAATATGATTTAGTCATATATTTATTTAAATATAAGTACATACTGAGTTCAAGATCCTTTAAAGTTCTTCTTAATACGACAGGGACTGTACTGGCCCACCTCAAGGTCTCTTTATAAACTTGGTCCAGATACGGCAGTTCAGGAAGGTCCTCTGGTGTAACATCCCTCTCTCCACCCACGACAGACATGATCTCTCCAAAGAGTTTATCCTAGAACAAGGTAAATTATAGAGATATTCAGATTAATTCAGAAACATAACAATAAGGATAAAGACATATTGCCTCATATATACACCGTTTTCCGAAATATTCCCTTAAAACTGTAAAAGAACCTGAAATAAAAAACCAGCATAAATGATAAATACTTTTAAATTTACTGTTTGTTTTTGGATCAATTATCTAATATTCCTACTCAGCAAAAGTATCGTTCTATTTTATAGAAAAAAAACTTTATAAAATCTTTTTGAAAAACTGAGATCTTTGAGGTGTTAAAATTATGAATCGATACCGACCATTCAATACGCAATCGATACATGGTTTTGAAAGGGAATTGGTATCATTACATAATTACTCACAACTCCGTAACCAGTTTTAGGATATCACTTAATATGTTGTATATACATGAGAGTGTGTGGATGGGTGGGAGCTCTTAACACTATAGGACTCATGGGTTTTTGTGGTGAAATAAAGTTGAACTAATAATATAGTTTATCTAACTCTACGTAATCCAATATATTACTGATACTTAGTGCATTAGTTTTATCAAAGCATTGAATCACTTGGTTGTTATTATTTTATTATTTTGTATTCTTCATTGTTAAGACGCAGATCGTAGATATATGGGTGAATATGAAGGGTGAATGAATGTGATGAATATAGATGAACGAGTGTAATCTATATCAGTAACTAAGGTCAGCCGTTCCTTAGAAAGATACACTTATTATTAGCCCTACGGCCAAGGTAACTAAGAAACCTACAGATTTACGTGCAATCAGACCTACGTAATATAGGTATGATAGTCAGCTAATGACAATCCTGATACTCAATATCTTTTCTAGACAGCATCCAAACCTTGACCACCACCCAACTTGGACACTCTCCTCTAGTATTGTCAACATTGATGGAAACCGCTGAGTGGATGCCATGTTAACGCTGAGAGGACAGAGTATAGAACCTATTACCTACAATCTCCACACTACTTTGTGCCCAAGTAGCTGGATTACAGCACTCTCCATTAGTGCCGACATATTATTATGAAATAATGCTATAACATATAGTTTAATGTATTAAAATTCATATTGTTGGCTTATAAACACAGTAATATTTTTTTTTTTAACATATATTTATTGAATTTGTTCAATCAGCTCAAAAACAGTTAGAACTTAATTTAAAAAGAAGTAGCGGTTTTGTAAAAGAGGTTTGCGTTTTCTTACTTGAACATGTTGGTGATAACCGAGAAGAACAAGGCCCGTCGATAACGTTGCTGCAGTAGAGTCCGTGCCCTATCACATACAAAGACCAACTTATGATATGGTAATCAATAGCATATTATATTAAAGCAGATGATATAAGTTTTTTACACTAATTTTATTAGTTTTAATTAATATTGTTCCAATATTGAACAAATAATATTAAATTGTTCTATTACAATGCAGTATTGCTCTTACCCCCTCTAGCTAATAGGTATATTAGCTCATAATATAATACATTTTCAATGGCACCTTGTGATGGAAATTTTAAATGATTGCATTAATATTTAAAAATGCCTTTAGGTACCATTTAATAAGATATGACCAAATATACTCAACATGAACAAAATACATCCGCACTTCCTCACAGCTTACTCGACAAGAACCACCTACACACACCCACACAGCAAACCCGGCAATAATCACTCTACACACACCCACACAGCGAACACGTCATATAACACCCACACAGTTAACCCGACAGGAACTACTCTGCACACACCCACACAGCCAACCCGACAGGAACTACTCTAAACACCCCCACACAGCCAACCCGACAGGAACTACTCAACTCACTCCCACACAGTTAACCCGATAGGAACTACTCTGCACACACCCACACAGCCAACCCAACAGGAACTACTCTAAACACCCCCACACAGCCAACCCGACCGGAACTACTCAACTCACTCCCACACAGTTAACCCGACAGGAACTACTCTGCACACACCCACACAGTCAACCCGACAGGAACTACTCTAAACACCCCCACACAGCCAACCCGACAGGAACTACTCAACTCACTCCCACACAGTTAACCCGACAGGAACTACTCTGCACACACCCACACAGCCAACCCGACAAGAACTACTCTAAACACCCCCACACAGCCAACCCGACAGGAACTAATCCACACACACCCACACAGCCAATCCGACAGGAACTACTCTGCAAACACCCACACAGCCAACCCGACAGGAACTACTCTAAACACCCCCACATAGCCAACCAGGCAGGAACGACTCTACACACACCCACACAGCCAATCCGACAGGAACTACTCTGCACACACCAACACAGCCAACCCGACATGAACTACTCTACACACACCCACACAGCCAACCTGACAGGAACTACTCTAAACACCCCCACACAGCCAACCCGACAGGAACTACTCTGCACACACCCACACAGCCAACCTGACAGGAACTACTCTAAACACCCCCACACAGCCAACCCGACAGGAATTACTCTGCACACACCCACACAGCCAACCCGACAGGAACTACACTGCACACACCCACACAGCCAACCCGACAGGAACTACTCTACACACACCCACACAGCCAACCTGACAGGAACTACACTGCACACACCCACACAGCCAACCCGACAGGAACTACTCTAAACACCCCCACACAGCCAATCCGACAGGAACTACTCTAAACACACCCACACAGCCAACCCGACAGGAACTACTCTAAACACCCCCACACAGCCAATCCGACAGGAACTACTCTGCACACACCCACACAGCCAACCCGACAGGAACTACTCTACACACACCCACACAGCCAAACTGACAGGAACTACACTGCACACACCCACACAGCCAACCCGACAGGAACTACTCTACACACACCCACACAGCCAACCTGACAGGAACTACACTGCACACACCCACACAGCGAACCTTACAATAACCACTCTACACACACCCACACAGCCAATCCGAACATGAACGTATCTGCACACACCCACACAGCGAACATGACAGGAACTACTCAACTCACTCCCACACAGTCAACCCGACAGGAAATACTCTGCACACACCCACACAGCCAACCCGACAGGAACTACTCTAAACACCCCCACACAGGCCACCCGATAGGAACTACTCTAAACACCCCCACACAGCCAACCCGACAGGAACTACTCAAAACACCCCTACACAGCCAATCCGACAGGAACTACTCTACACACACCCACACAGCCAATCCAACAAGAACCACTGTACAATTGTCCACACAGCCAACCCGACAGGAACTACTCTAAACACCCCCACACAGCCAACCCGACAGGAACTACTCTAAACACCCACACAGCCAACCCGACAGGAACTACTCTAAACACCCACACAGCCAACCCGACAGGAACTACTCTAAACACCCCCACACAGCCAATCCGACAGGAACTACTCTACACACATCCACACAGCCAACCCGACAGGAACTACTATAAACACCCCCACACAGCGAATCCAACAAGAACCACTGTACAATTGTCCACACAGCCAACCCGACAAGTAACACTCTACACACATCCACACAGCCAACTCAACAGGAACTACTCTAAACACCCCCACGCAGCCAACCCAACAAGAAGCACTGTACATTCGCCCACACAGCCAACCCGACAAGAAACACTCTACACACATCCATACAGCCAAGCCGACAGGAAATACTCTATAGACCCCCACACAGGCCACCCGATAGTAACTACACTACACACACCCACACAGCCAACCCGACAAGAACCACTTTAAACATACCCACAGAGCAAACCCGACAAAAAACCACACTACACACACCCAACAGCCATCCCGACAAGAATCACTCTACACACACCCACCAGCCAATCCGACAAGAACGACTCTATAGACACCCACGCAGCCAATTCGTCAGGAACTTCTCTACACAAACCCAAAATGAGACTTAATATGATTTCCAAATTATTAAATTATTGCCTAAATATAGCAAATTAATTATTCTAGTAACTTTCTGCTTATCTGATATAGTAA
This sequence comes from Stictocephala bisonia, assembly GCA_035578905.1. Lineage (NCBI taxonomy): Eukaryota > Metazoa > Arthropoda > Insecta > Hemiptera > Membracidae > Stictocephala > Stictocephala bisonia. The sequence continues at coordinate 659,843 of JAQJVL010000162.1, read as the reverse complement.
AGACTGGTCTGAATTTTGAGTACACCAAAAGTGAATATGTAGACCAACTGTATGGATAGTAGATACACTAATCATAAAACAGTGTAAAATAAAATTTGAACATTCATGTATAACAACAAGCATAATAAAGCTGTTTTTAAACGAATAAATACAATTATTATTTAAAGTAACTCACCATGATTACATACTGTAAATTACAAATTAAATTACAGTAATTGTCATTTGACGGGTTTGGATTAAACCATAATAATACGATTTTAACATTTTTATTAGTTTATACAAATAAATATAAAATACTGTACATATAAACTGCTTACCGCACAACAGAAGGTAATAAACTCATGTATAAAGCTGTTTTCGTTTAAAATTTGAGGTTTTTCTTTTTGTAGATAGCTAAAAACTTTAATGTAGTTGATGAATGTAGATTCTGAAAATTCAAATTTATAAATGTTTTTTTTTGCCAAAATTCTTTTACATTGCAAATATTTACTCTTATATCTAGCTCAGAACTATTTGAGATAAACTATCATTAATATATTAGCAATTACATTATAAATGTACTAATATGTGTTGATATTTCGTTACTATTTTGCTAATGATAAACAAACCCATTGATATTTTGAATTTGCATTATTTTAAATAATAATCTAAAAATAGTTATACCAGTATTTCAACATTATTTATGTAGTAGAGTTCCCTAAAAAATATACCTAAATTTACTTGGAGTGAAGTTTCCTTTTTTAAGATCTGCATATTAAATACAATAGAGCATTAAAAAATCCTACAATTGCACCTTACAACTTTAATAGGCACACCAAAGGTGAGTATAAGATCCATTGCTTGGACATACTCCTAGCAATCACATGACTGATCTAATGTAGCCCCATTTATATTTCCAGTTTTTAGTTCAGCCCACGCCAATTTATGTCCATTTATGTCAATTTATGTCCAAGACAGATATTTTATAATGTCCATTGGGAAGTTCATCCTACCTCCATAGTTACTTTGTCCATTAAAACTAATCCACGCTATGGCACAGCTAGTATTGGGTAAGAAATTTTATCTGTTCAGCTAGAAAGCAATTCGTAGCTGTGGGTTTTCTACATTTTAAGTGACAATTATGACGAGAGATCCTGTGTAAGAGGAAGATGCGGAGCATTCAAGATATTATTGAATTCTTAAAGTAGTGCCACCTGACGTTTTATCTCTCGTTTTATACTACACAGCTAGGGATAGCAACGATACATCGATGTATCACAATTATCTATAAATATGTGTCGATTAATCGATATATTACTATCGATATTTTTTTTTCGACAATATTGACTATATCAATATTTCGGTCCGATAAATCATACAATTAAATATTGACGTTATTCTTTCTCCTTAAAATCATCACTATTCGAGAGAAAACAAACGTTTAAATTGCCTCTTATGCGTAAAAAACAGGCATTTAAATAATAAAATAACTTTATTTTGTATTTTAAGTGAGGTTAACGCACTAAAATGTTGTTTGGTGAATTAATTTGTTTGGTTTTTAGCGTTTAAAAACAATCTAGTGACATTTTTTAGTATAAATAAAAAACAACAATGTTATTACATTATTGTTTCATCATTAACATAATAGTTAAAGGTATAATTATTCTTATTTCGGTTATTTTATTCATTCAACCTCACTGACCACAACTTATTTCGTTTAGATAAACTCATTTAATTTCTACATTTAGTAAACTACTCTAAATAATGACAGCACCACATGAATGTATTTTCGGTCATGAAAAAATAGTTAGTGCATCATTTTTAACAAATAATGCATTTACAACCGATATATCGGTTATCCAATATATCAATATTTTTATTCTGATACTATCATTAGATCAATTTTTCGTTTGCGATATATCGATATAGTTTGATATACTGTATCTATATATTTAAAATATTTGCAATCCCTGTGCACAGCACCGGGAGCCAAGGTAGTTGAGTTGCCATGAGAGAGCCACTATATTGCAACAGCCTTGACTAATTTGTTTATGGCAGGGGGACGAACGGCGGTCAGGTCTTAAACCCCCGGCTGCCTCAACTTATATCGACTTCCCCTATATTAGCTCTAATGAACTTATTAAATTGGACATAATTCACTTTAGTGTGTACGCAATTAAGCTATATGGGAGCACTGTATTCAGCAGCTGAATAAACCATTGACAAAGCAGTTGTACGCAGGACGTGTTCATTGGCTCCCCAAGTAGTTCCAGCAAAATTATGTAGATATGAGATGATGTACATACTACCTCAGTGGGATTTGACGTTGTTCGTGTTTACAGCAAATATTTTAATCCGTACGGACCCTCTAGGTAGCTCTAATTAAGCATAAAATCTTGTAGCTGGACTTTCACGAATTTGTGATCTCCCAGCTATAGTAGCGACCACACCACCACCTGTGACCGAGCAGAGACGGAACTCATTATTTACCCATCCAAGAAACAGCCGATACTGTTTGAAGAATCAACAGTTATTGGGCCAAGACAATTAACTGTTAATGCATAATCAATTATAAACGTATTTCTCTTGTTACCTTTTTACAACAAATTTTCAAATATAAGTTCACTACAAAATTTTAATGTTAAAAGAAAAAAATTAAAATGTTCTATAATATTTATGTAATCTTCAGTAAAATTTTACCTGATTTATTGTTAGTTTGCAAGTCATCAACTCCAACACCTATTCCATTGCAGTCATGCTTTGTCTGTTTTGATTGTGTCTCCTATAACAAATTTTATGAACTCATAAATATAAAATGTGTGGATAAATGGATATCAGAAAAGAAGACGAGAATATTTTGGAAGAAATGTAGATTTGGATTTATAGAAGGGCGAAGAAAATGTTGTTTGAAGATAATATTTAAGGAAGTATTAAGTGGAGAGGGCAAAAAGAGAAACACTAAAAACTACAAAAAGAAGAAATCTAATTGGTTAGGGTATATGAAGAGAGGGGGAGCCTGTTGAGAACAGCTAGAGAAGGAATAGTTAAAGGAAAGGGAAGGAAAAGGAAAAAGAAGAAGATATCAGATGGTGGACAGCGTCAGGATCGGAGGGAGTTTGAGACAAGAAAAGGACTTACTCAAAACAGAGAGGTTTGGTGGATGGCTGCAGCAGGACCTGCCTGAGGGCAGAATACCCTCAATGATAACGATAAACAGGGCCATAAAATATTCTTATAAAATAATTGTACCTACACATCTTTATAAATATATCGTATAATTATTTTTTCTTCAATAAGAGGATGTATACATTTATATGACTGAATTAAGCAAATTAACAGAAACACGTTCCATCTGTAATTAAATATAATGTACTACCGAAGAATTGAATACTTATATCAATATATTATTAAATTAATTTAATTATAGTTTAAACCATCGTTACTGTATACTTTACCTTTAACTGCATTTCATAAAAAGTGTTAAATATCCCCATTAAATACTGCACTTCCTCTTTGTAAATAATGTGGAATATCTTGTGAAATCTTAACCACGGTATGCACTGCCTCTCGATAGCAATTTCTAGCACCCTGTAAGAGATTAAATAGTTTGTTATTTTAAATAACACGTAATTTATTACGGTTCAGTTATAAAAAATGTTTGGTATGTTTATCTAAAATCTCCCCTATTACAGTATTGCAAGCATAAATTCAACAAACAGCGTATAAAGGTTTCAGGAAACATTTTATGTACATTGTTATTACTGACTGAGTAAAATAATATTACAATCAAGTCTTCCATGAGTAGTTTAATATTTGAAATCATTTTTGGCATACGATTCTGCAAACTAAATAACCATAAACTTTAATTTGTTATCTACTAATACGTTAGCGATAAAAAAATTTGCATTTTGCAAAAATGCATAACACTAAAAAAGAATCTGAGAATGTTCGTGAAGATTTAATATTCACGATAAAATTTTATTAAACGACTAGGGGACACTCCTGAACACTTTGCGTGCCCACAGCAACTCTCACTGCACTCGATACACCTCAGCTTTTGGCCTCGGCATGTGACTTTTATAATATTATACCCAATAATATTATACTCTTATAAAATCAATTGTGTTACTTAGTCTCATTTTAAATGTGTTCATTTAATTTTTTTTAGTTTGACAGCTAAAGATTAAACTCTAAATGCATTAATAGGATAATGTTACACATACAAAATAAATATTATTATTTATTTAAACAACAGCGGTTTTTGAGATTTTGTGATGAGTGAGTGAGTTAGTCAGTGGTATTTGGCTTTTATATGTATAGCAAATGAACATTTTTAGACTAATCCAAAGCCGAATACACCACCATTTAAGTTTATATGAAAATCGTATGGTCTACTAAGGGTTAAAGTAGTTTGTTCTAAAAGAGACAAAAGTCATCACTTAATAAAAGTTTCTTTTAAAAAAAAAATATATTACGACTACCTGACAACCATTTCTTCACTACGAGGATGTTCTATACGCTTGCTTACCCTCCCTTGTTGGTTCACTACAAACCATCACATCAATATAAAATTCAAGCTCCATTTTGTTCTTCTTCATAAAAAAGTGTTGTAGTCTAAAAAACCCTATGAGTCTACTTTAGTGCGATGCAAAACATTGATATTATGTCAGGGTTAGTAACCATAAACATATCAAAATTAAAACCGTAACAGCCAAGCATTTGCGTCATGTTTAAATTATTTGTATCGTCTGTTTTAAATAAACTATTAGCTGAAATTTGTACAAATGTTACTCGTATGCAAATCGGGAAACGTTGTGGGGCTATTTCTACCCCTAATAAATTCTATATATTCTCTCAGTAGGTTTTAATGATACAAAACCTAACTTTCATTCATATGTTATCAAACTCTCAGTTTTTTTTCGGGAATTTTGGATTATATATATTGAGATTACATAAGTAAATACGTTCAACTTACATACATTTTATCAGATTACATATAATATTGTTCATACTATATTATTTAAGTCTCAAAAAAACAATTATTATAGAGTTATATTATGAAAACATCTATAAATATACAACTTGAGCAAACTAACTGTTCTTATATTGCTTACTTAAGACAATAAGAATTGTTTTAAGTAATGGGTTTAGAATAGTCAATTTCTGATATAAATTATAGTGTAGGTATAAAATATAATACCCTATTTTAGAACCTTAGTTAATAATTATTTCAGAAACGTTTGATGTTACGCATAGGTAACTACATATCCAACTTAACAACATACCTAGTTACTGCATGTTTCAAGTTTTTAAATTCCTCTGATTCGAAATCATACTCCATTTCTTCTCCATATACCAAATCTGTGAACAAAAACAGTTTTGGGAAAGACTGATTAACTAAACAAAATGGCTGTCTATGGTTATTATAAATGGGAAAATTTGAGACATTGACATTAAAGATTTCCTGTCATTAATACAGGTTTAATGTTACCTGGACTGTTCTGTCTTTTCTGTATGAAATAAGGAATATAAAATCCTCTACTCTCAGAATAAATAAATCGAACGAATGAAATTGTCGGTACTAGTTGTACAGTGCTGTAACCCAGCTACTTTGGGACAAATTGTTGAGGAGATTGTTGAAGATAGGTTCTCTTAATACCAACACATAGTATATTCTCAATGGTTCCCATCGGCATGGACACTTCTAGAGACAGCATACCATATCCACAACTACTGCCAACGATTCGGCTACATTACTGTGGGCCATGTTCAGGGTGTCACATGGCGTGGTCTCTGCGAATGAACCCTGCCACCCAGTAGAGAGACGACGTGTATGATACACCCTACTGCTATATGGCCGAAACGTCACCAGTGATTGTGGATAGTGTACATAATTACATGACGCGGTCAACATCCAAAAACCAAGTGTATGATATGATAACTGTTTTTGCTTTTAATTTTTGTTATTTTAACACACTTAAAAGTAGATTACTTAATAATATATCAAATTAATACATACTGCAAATAGATGCAAGGGCGGTGTTCAACATGAGAGGAAGTAAGTCCAGGGGCTCTTGGCCAATTTTCCCAGCCAATTTAGCCATTAACATATGGCAGTTCCTGTTAAAAGTTGGCATTAAAGCTTTCAAATTGTTCATTTGGAATATACTGTGATAGACACGTTTTTTTATTTTCCAAGTCTCCACTGAAATAAATAAAACATTATTCTTGTTTTGTGACTAAAAAATAAGTAGTATTTATAAACTATACAAATTAAATGTCTTTTGTTATGTCCATGGACCCATAATATGTAGCCAAGTTGAAGAAATTGCATTAGACTATCCAAAAATTTTACGATAGTAAATACTTAAATATTATATTTGTATAAAATACTTGGGAGGTTATTTACAAAATTAATTTAGAGGCACAGTGCTGTAATCCAGTTACTTAGAGAAAAAGTGTTGTTGTGATTGTAGGATCTACTCGTATGTTCAGTCCTCCATGTACTGATGCAGCGTCCGCTCAATGGTTGTCATCGACCTGAACACTATTTTAAAATTCTGAGGTGTCCGTGTTGGGTGGTAGTCAGGGTCCGGACGTTGTGTGGTGAAGAGAACTGAGTACCAGGCTATGCTACAAATCAGACCAATGCTACGGGGTGCGGATTACTGTAAACCTGTTTATTCCTTAGATGTCCCGGTTATTGGGCTATAAATAAATATATCTTTATAAGGAAATGTCAGTCTTAGTTAGCAACAATGACAATAGCCGTTCTTCTTCACTCAATACACTAATTCGCTCCTCGTATTCGCCCATAATGATACGATCGGCGTCATAATGATAATGAATCGTTGTAATGCATTTTGATATAATTTTAAATACATTTACTGAATAATGTAAAAATATTATTACTGATTCTAATGTTAAAATCAGGAATCTCTTATTATCTTATTACTGTCCAGTAATAATTTTATTTTTTCATTGATAAACATCCAAAATTATATCACGAATAGATAATTATTTTTTATTTTAGGTAAAAAAACTAACAGTTTAAAAAATAAACTTATTTGGCTTATTTTTAAATAGAGTTAAACTTGTTGGCAGTGAATTATAGAGTTATAAAAATTATTCATAAAAATATTTTCGTTGTAACTAGATTTAGATTGTAAATAAAATTAAAAATAAATATAATTTAGGTTTTTTTACTGAACCACAATACCATATAGTTTTATGATGTAAATTATTTTCTGTCTTAGTGATAGCCTCTGAAGAAAACATAACTTTCCTTATTACTATTAAATCATTAATTAGACAACTTTTCTTACACTATAAAATATTTAAAAAAATAATGAGTGATTTCATGAACCCAATTGATTTATCACTGATACGATGTAGGAAAGGAATAACTAAATCAATTAATAATGATTTTTTTATTCTGAAACAATACAAAACAATTATTTAGTAATCTACCCTCTCCTACCACGATATAAATAATAATAATAATAAATATTACATATTTTTACAATTTAACTGTATATAATTTTTAAAGTGGTAGTATACGACTATTTAAATAGTTTGTTGTAATCTCTATATATAAAAGAGAATGACCTCACTCACCCATGACTAGTTATCCAACTTCCCATTAAGGTAGAGAGCTGAAATGTTTTATAATTTTTCCTTAGGTCTTAAATATTACAACTAAAGTACTTTCATATTGACAAAGTACTCTTAAGGGGTATACACCACCCTTAAGAGAGTTTTCTATAAGGATAATATTAAATTGATTTTAGTAAATTAATAACAGCTGTTTTGTAATTAAATAAACATGTTATTTTGTATGCTTGGCATTTATCCTATTGATGCATTATACAAAATCACAATCATTGCACTTTTTCTATATATTTTTTTCTCTATACAATTACGTGTCAAAATTTAAATAATGACGTTTATAATATTGAGAAGGTTTATAGATCTTTCTTAATCTCAGTAACAGCATTGGGTTTTTAAATTTTATTGAAAATAGGTTGGAAGCTAAGAAGCCAAGTGAAATGAGTTAGTTACGGGAAGTTAAATAACATATTATAACTGTACTAAATGCAGTTTAACTATTAATATGTGTTGTCAAAAGTTGCATACCGAGGTCGGAGGCCGAGAAGTCATGAGCGCAATGAGTGACGGGGCTGGCACGCGAAGCGTGCAGGGGTGTCCCCTAGTTTAATGCAAAAGCAAGACTATGAGAAATGACATCGTATGCTCTAAATTTGCTAGTTGTAATAGTCTACATAAATATTTAATAATATCTTATAATAGTTACATGTATAGCAGCTGTAACTAGGCTCATATATGACCAGTCGGTAGCGTGGTTGGTAAAAGCCTAGCTTAATAAGCTAAAGGATCTCTCAGCTCGATCCCAATCAGAGTCACAACAATATATAAAACGAGTCACCTGATAACCACTGACTATTCCTTTGTCTTTGGGCTAATTAATGAAAACCACTGACAGTTCCTTTGTCTTTGGGCTAATTAATGAGAACCACTGACTGTTCCTTTGTCTTTGGGCTAATTAATGAGAACCACTGACTGTTCCTTTGTCTTTGGGCTAATTAATGAGAACCACTGACTGTTCCTTTGTCTTTGGGCTAATTAATGAGAACCACTGACTGTTCCTTTGTCTTTGGGCTAATTAATGATAACCACTGACTGTTCCTTTGTCTTTGGGCTAATTAATGATAACACTGACTGTTCCTTTGTCTTTGGGCTAATTAATGAGAACCACTGACTGTTCCTTTGTCTTTGGGCTAATTAATGAGAACCACTGACTGTTCCTTTGTCTTTGGGCTAATTAATGAGAACCACTGACTATTCCTTTGTCTTTTTGGCTAATTAATGAGAACCACTGACTGTTCCTTTGTCTTTGGGCTAATTAATGAGAACAGTCAGCCTTCTGATGTACAAAAGACTAAATTCGCTTATCTACACTCATCATGCTCAATCGGAATTCTTATTCTCCCACTTCTTGACTATCGACGTCTTTAGAATGTATAAATTATAATTATTTAAGTTTTTAAAATTAAAATTAATTCTATTCCATAAAATACCATTTAATATTTATACTGTAAAATAATGATCCTAATATTGTTGGTGACATACCTGAAGAAGTAAGAATTCCGTCACCTAAGAAGCATTTGATTAGGTTTACTGTATCTGATTTCTTCATACAGGTGGAGCTATTCAATATTTTCTATAAAAATGAAATAAAACTATTTAAAATGTTTGCCAATACTAAAAAGTTAAATTGAAGAATTAAAAGAAGATTTGTTGTATATTTATGTATAAATGTAGTTTGTAGAACTCTGCAATGTTAAGTACTAAAAGTATTTGAAAAGTAAGAATTTAATAGCTTCTTACTCCTATTTTATGTTTATGTTGTATATTTATGATAAATGTAGTTTGCAGAACTCTGCATTGTTAAGTACTAAAAATATTTGAAAAGTAAGAATTTAAAAGCTTCTTACTCCTATTTTTATGTTTATAAATTTTTTGTCTTATAAATTTTAGATTTTAAATTCCTTTGTACGGATTGTTAGTTACCCTAGAATATCCTTTCAAATCCCTGTATCCATGAAATACTCGTTCTTTCGTTTCCCACACTATACGACATTTCGTAAGTGAAACCGGCAAACTGCTTTTATCCTTTTATATATTAGTATAGGTAAATAATATAATTTTGGTGCTATATTATATAAAAAAAATTTAAACAACTAATTCAGTACAACTTTAAGCAATAACTACATCTATAAATAAAGCATTTAAATTCAATAAACACTCCATTAATTCTACAGAGGAAAACCAGGACAATTCAGTAACTAATATTTTTCATGTCAGAATTTAATTTCAGAAATGCCTAATCAAATTTGTGTAAATAATCTTATTAATAAAGTATTGGCTTTTGGCTCGATCATTATTATTTCTAACGTAAGCGAAGTTTTGCTTGTTTTCATTGTTGTCAATTCACTGACTCATCACAATAGATTCTATACGAAGTTATCTCATTCTTATTCTGCCTTTAGTATATTTCCTAAAGAAGGCTAAAATATGAATTTAATGACCTTTGAAGATATGAAATATTCAGAACACCCACTCTTTTACAGGTTAGCTAGAAATTATAATGAATTAAAGTAATTATTATAAATCCATTTAATTTTAAAATGTAAGTTATTTGTCATGTTCGTATTATAACGAGTAATTAATTATTCAGTTCGTTCCTTTTACAATTAATTTTCTTTAAAACTTTTGGAAAAATATAAATATTTTTGTGGTGTAATCTTTCTCCATAAACTATGTGTGTGTTTGATGTAAGCATTTTTGAAATAAGGCCTTTACGCCTCAAATGTGTTTGGATTAGTTTTTTTTTGGTCAAAAACATTACAGTTTAGCCATTGGATGACATATATGTTTATATGTGAATTTTCTAAGGTGAACGAATTTTAGATCTAATCAAATCATCTTTCCCTGACAAATATTTGTGTGCTAAATTCATAAATATATTTTGACTGACTCACCTGAATATCTTCTCTTGCTCTGAAATGTAGGGTTGGGGAAGGGAACCATATACAAAATGTGTTAACAGTTTCACTTAGCCCCTTTCGGAATAATACATCTGTTATTGTTTCCACAAATGCTGGAATATGATTAATGAATTTTAGGAAAGTTTTTATGATTAAGTATAAACATGATTGTCAATAAAATCATTTTACTCAATAAACCAATAGAAATATAAAGTAATACATTGTATTTCTATTATTATTATTATTTATATATATATTTATTTTTGCAGTACAGTAGCCAAACCCTCCCACGATTTTCTGTGGCTCAATCTAAACGCTAATAGATAGTTTATTTTTTTACTTAATTTGTTAGTAAATACAGGCTGACTGTTTACATGTTGTTATTTTAAATAAAGTAATTTCAAGTTGTTTTCATAAATAAAAAATCATCAAGTCAGTGAAATAAATTTACGGTATTTAACTTGGATATAACATGAACATAAATAAACTCAGCACTGACTCTAGGTAGAACACTTACCAATATTAAACCGAACGAATAGAACTAGAGTGCTCTAGTAGGGCACACAAACACCGTGTACACCGTAGAGTCAGCGATCTACAGCTAGAGTTTAGAATGGTCTCCATTAGGTTTTTCTAACAGCTGTGAACACTGAAAATCGCATTACACTTGGCTAAAAAATCTCCAGTGTTCAGGCACCTCTACACTAGACTAGACTACGCTTGGTAAGGCATACGTCTTCTGGCCATTCTGCATTGCAGCTGAGCGTCCATGTAATATCACAAGATCTTGAAGGCACTCCTGTATCTTTGCGTTTCTTTTTAGAAGTGTTTCCTTAGTTTGAAACATATTCCTCTAGATTTTTTATTTAATAATTCATTACAATGCTTTGTATATCATGAATTTTAAATGGAATTACTATTTTATCCAAAAATATATGATTTATTTAACATTTATTTTATTTTTAAATAAGACTTGAATTAACTATCAACCTATTTTAATCATCAAACAATTTAATATTTTTTCTATACATTATCCTTTTGAAGATTTTTATATAGCATTTCAAATTGATCCTAATTATTGGGATTGTAAGTTATGTAACTATGATTTTAGGCAGTATTACTGTGTCTGACAGAATGATATCTATAAAATATTATCTCTGTTTCATCTATTTCTTTATAAAATGTTAATGTGTTAATATGTTAATATTCTTTTAATATGTAAATTTTAAACTTAAAAGCAATAAGTATTGAGTATATCTGTCAATGTGGTGCTGCAAAGATGGCAAACAGCTCCTGTAATGTAAAAGTATGTGTATGGACGCCAGAGAACAGCGCCTGTAATGTACAAGTATGTGTAGGGATGCCAGAGGACAGCGCCTGTAATGTACAGGTATGTATAGGACACCAGAGGACAGCGCCTGTAATGTACAAGTATGTGTAGGAACACCAGAGGACAGCGCCTGTAATGTACAAGTATGTGTATGGACGCCAGAGGACAGCGCATGTAATGTACAAGTATGTGTAGGGACACTAGAAGACAGCGCTTGTAATGTACAAATATGTGTAGGAACGCCAGAGGACAGCGCATGTAATGTACAAGTATGTGTAGGAACGCCAGAGGACAGCGCCTGTAATGTACAAGTATGTGCAGAAACACCAGAGGACAGTGCCTGTAATGTATAAGTATGTGTAGGAACGCCAGAGAACAGCGCCTGTAATGTACAAGTATGTATAGGAACACCAGAGGACTGCACCTGTAATTTACAGGTATGTGTAGGACACCAGAGGACAGCGCATGTAATGTACAAGTATGTGTAGGAACGCCAGAGGACAGCGCCTGTAATGTACAAGTATGTGCAGAAACACCAGAGGACAGTGCCTGTAATGTATAAGTATGTGTAGGAACGCCAGAGAACAGCGCCTGTAATGTACAAGTATGTATAGAAACACCAGAGGACTGCACCTGTAATTTACAGGTATGTGTAGGACACCAGAGGACAGCGCCTGTAATGTAGAAATATGTGTATGGACAACAGAGGACAGCGCATGTAATATACAAGTATGTGTATGGACGCCAGAGGACAGCGCCTGTAATATACAAGTATGTGTAGGACACCAGAGGACAGCGCCTGTAATGTACAAGTATGTGTATGGACGCCAGAGGACAGCGCCTGTAATGTACAAGTATGTGTAGGAACGCCAGAGGACAGCACCTGTAATGTACAAGTATGTGTATGGACGCCAGAGGTCAGCGCCTGTAATGTAAAAGTATGTGTATGGACGCCAAACGACAGTGCCTGTAATGTACAAGTATGTGTAGGACACCAGAGGACAGCGCCTGTAATGTACGAGTATGTTTATGGACGCCAGAGGACAGCGCCTGTAATGTACAAGTATGTGTAGGAACGCCAGAGGACAGCGCCTGTAATGTACAAGTATGTGTAGGAACACCAGAGGGCAGCGCCTGTAATGTACATGTGTATGGACGCCAGAGGACAGCGCCTGTAATGTATAAGTATGTGTATGGACGCCAGAGGTCAGCGCCTGTAATGTACAAGTATGTGTATGGACGCCAGAGGACAGCGCATGTAATGTACAAGTATGTGTATGGACACCAGAGGACAGCGCCTGTAATGTATAAGTATGTTTATGGAAGCCAGAGGTCAGCGCCTGTAATGTACAAGTATGTGTATGGACGCCAGAGGACAGCGCATGTAATGTACAAGTATGTGTATAGACGCCAGAGGACAGCGCCTGTAATGTATAAGTATGTGTATGGACGCCAGAGGTCAGCGCCTGTAATGTACAAGTATGTGTATGGACGCCAGAGGACAGCGCCTGTAATATACAAGTATGTGTAGGGACACTAGAAGACAGCGCCTGTAATGTACAAGTATGTGTATGGACACCAGAGGACAGCGCCTGTAATGTATAAGTATGTTTATGGAAGCCAGAGGTCAGCGCCTGTAATGTACAAGTATGTGTATGGACGCCAGAGGACAGCGCATGTAATGTACAAGTATGTGTATGGACACCAGAGGACAGCGCCTGTAATGTACAAGTATGTGTATGGACGCCAGAGGACAGCGCATGTAATGAACAAGTATGTGTATGGACACCAGAGGACAGCGCATGTAATGTACAAGTTTGTGTATGGACACCAGAGGACAGCGCCTGTAATGTACAAGTATGTGGATGGACGCCAGAGGACAGCGCATGTAATGTACAAGTATGTGTATGGACACCAGAGGACAGCGCATGTAATGTACAAGTTTGTGTATGGACGCCAGAGGACAGCGCCTGTAATATACAAGTATGTGTAGGGACACTAGAAGACAGCGCCTGTAATGTACAAGTATGTGTATGGACACCAGAGGACAGCGCCTGTAATGTATAAGTATGTTTATGGAAGCCAGAGGTCAGCGCCTGTAATGTACAAGTATGTGTATGGACGCCAGAGGACAGCGCATGTAATGTACAAGTATGTGTATGGACACCAGAGGACAGCGCCTGTAATGTACAAGTATGTGTATGGACGCCAGAGGACAGCGCATGTAATGAACAAGTATGTGTATGGACACCAGAGGACAGCGCATGTAATGTACAAGTTTGTGTATGGACACCAGAGGACAGCGCCTGTAATGTACAAGTATGTGGATGGACGCCAGAGGACAGCGCATGTAATGTACAAGTATGTGTATGGACACCAGAGGACAGCGCATGTAATGTACAAGTTTGTGTATGGACGCCAGAGGACAGCGCCTGTAATGTACAAGTATGTGTATGGACGCCAGAGGACAGCGCATGTAATGTACAAGTATGTGTATGGACACCAGAGGACAGCGCCTGTAATATACAAGTATGTGTAGGACACCAGAGGACAGCGCCTGTAATGTACAAGTATGTGTATGGACGCCAGAGGACAGCGCCTGTAATGTACAAGTATGTGTAGGTACACCAGAGGACAGCTCCTGTCTTGCCGATAATAGCGTAGCTCCATTTTCTGTAGTTTTTAGTAATTCTGCATCTAGATCTTTTGGATATTTGAGTTCCTTTTGTTATTGGCTAATGGTATCATCGGTAGGATATAGGAGGGAGAGAAAGAGCCCCATATACAAAAAATTTATGTAAAGGTAGTGGTGAATTACTGAAATAAAAATAAAATATTGCATATCATACCTTATATGAGAGAAATAGTTTGTATGATATTTTTTTCTCCGTCAACAATTATTTTTTAAATATGGATTCGTTTGAGCATTGATTGCGTATACATTTTATTGATAAATCGTTTAATTTATAAGTTTTATTATAATTTTTATAACTAACATTTTTAAATAGATGTTAATTTATGTATTAAAATTGATTTAAAATAATCGTTTAGCTCAAGTTTATCTTATAATTAAAAAAAAAAAAATTAGACGCATTGAGTTTCCTTGGCATAGGAAATGTTATAATTAAATTACTTGGATAGGGATAAGAGAATATTTTAACTTCAATAACTAGTTACGTCACCTCTCTCATCTAAGTACACTTGAGTTTTTATTATTTAAATACTGTATGCAACTTATAAGCAGCCCAAATGTTAAACAATGATGTTAAGTTTGTGACAAAAACGGTTGATTATATTATTTAGGACATTTTTCTAAAGATAAGGCATAAAGTACACTTTACGGAGAAATTAACATTTTGAGGGTATACCCTATATGTGGAGGTTACCGTTTGGAGGGTATACCCTATATGTGGAGATTACCCTTTGGAGGGTATACCCTATATGTGGAGATTACCCTTTGGAGGGTATACCCTATATGTGGAGATTACCCTTTGGAGGGTATACCCTATATGTGGAGATTACCCTTTGGAGGGTATACCCTATATGTGGAGATTACCCTTTGGAGGGGATACCCATTATGTAGAGGCTACCGTTAGGAGGGGATACCCTATATGGAGAAGTTACTCTTTGGAGGGATACCCTATATGGAGTGTTATATTTTGGGAATAGACAAGCTATCTGGGCCAGTTATTATATTTAGGGAATAACCTCTAGAGGTCACTTTTAATGGATAAAGGGTTGTTACCCCTAAGAAATATCTTGCTTCGTAAGCTTAGCAATAAACTAAAAAATAATGTTAACACTATTTGATTTAATTTCTCTTTATCAGTGTAAAAGTAGAAAAATCTTTTATTTAAACTAATTCTGTTTTGTGTTAGTACTAATTCTACTATCTCGAGTAATTTCACAAGCTGAGCGATAGTAATAATGAAAAGTTCTTTATTATTATTTAGACCATTTTTCCAATATCGATTATACTAAATTAATTGTATATGACAACCATACTTGCTGAAATTATTTAAAGGTGTATAATGCGCACAATACCAGTATTGAGAAATATCTTTTATCCCAAACCTAAATTGTTTTAAAACTAAAAATTATAAACTTCATGATTGACCATTTGTATGTAATAATATTTAGAAAAGCTATGTTCAAGATTCTAAAACATATTGTATATTACTTACAGTCCTTACTTACCGTTAGGATCAGCAAATACAAGGTAAAGCTGTCCAATGACGGGCAAAGGTGGTTGAGAAAGTGTTGGTATCTTGGCAGCCACTGAGTAGAGACGGCGATGGGTCCATCGGTACCAACACCACACACTTACCAGGGTAATGAAGATGTAATACAAAAACATATTTCAAATATAATACTGTTATTACAGGAAACCCACAGACTCTGAAAGTAGTAGATAAATTGGATGAGAAAATATATTTGATTGATTATTTGAACCTTTTCCGTTAATTCACTACCACTAGTTTTGTATCACAATTACGTTTATATTAGGTTTGGTTATGTCAGGTTAATTTAGGTTAGGTTAGGTGGCTACTAAAGTTGATCACAAACTGGTAAATCCAATGATTGACTTATCGCCGAATGCGCTATCCGTGTGCAAGTTCTTGGAATGTGATAAGACAAGGCTAGTAATATCGGATTCCTAACAGATAAGGAATTCCACGGTGGACGTATACATATGAGTGGGGAAACAGTTTTTGTAAAGCAATAAAATATTTGGTAGTGATTTAACAGAAAAGTCCTATTGTTAAGTAACTAATTTAGGAGTATTGTATTGTGTGCATTATCAATGTCATTACTACAAATTATACATAGCTAGAGGACACTTCTGATCGTTTTCTTGTGCCAACCATTTCCCACTTTACGGCTTTCGGCATCTTTTAAAAGGTCGTTAAAAAGATAGTTCCTAGCTGTATTGAGTCTCGTGTGATAAGTATCTGTATAATTTCTGACTGAAACTATAGCAAGAAAATTGTCTCATTTCGTTTCTTAATATCGATAGTTCTTATATCGATAATTATTTTATAAATCTGAAAAATATGTCTTACCAAAGTGTGATTACTACAATTTAACTTCACATAAAATATTAAATTGTAAGAAATATATATCCCGTATAGTATATAATTTATTCTTCTGGAATGTATTACTCTTCACCTAATATAATCTTCTTGGAAGCTCTATTTCATTTTTGAAAATATAAATATAATCAGAAATAAGAAGAAACAAAAATAAATGTGTAATCAATGTGTCTTGTCCCTGGCTGCTTATTATAAAGAACCCCCGTTAAGAAGAATATTCCTCATTGTAATACACACAATGTAAAGTTTTGTCTCTTTTTCCAGTCAGCACTACATTTTATTGTTTACAGAATTACTCCCCTACATAAACGTATCACTTACTGATAGGTCTTATCAACGCTGAACATTATTTTGGCAAATATTTACCACATATGAGAAATGTTTGTTCATACAATTTATTAGCCTGTCTGGTTATTGAACCACTGATATGATGTGTCACCGCTAGTAACTACCTCGTTCAAAATTAAATTACTTTAATTTTTTTTGCTTTTTGAGTTTCTTTTTATAATATAGAGAAATAGGCTAAAAGACGAATGACATTTTTCTCCACTATAAGGTTAAGTAATATTAAAAATTACCTGTATAATGGAGTTGATGAAAAATATTGTTGATAAAAATGACACATATTAGAAAGCGGTCCAGACTATTTTTTTATAAATAAGTTCTATGGTAAATATTTATCCTCATATCAGACAAGAAACATGAACATGTTTTATTACCAAATTTCACATAAATGGCGTTAGAATGAAAACATAAACTTTACTCAGATATTCTTATTTAATAAACGTCCGAACAATAAATCACGTACACCACAAAGTTACGAAAATCAAAAGAACATTTTTCATTTCAGCTGTTTAAAATCTATGAAATCCATTACAATATAAAATACAATTTATTTTTCTTATAAATTACTAAGGCAAACTCTGATTACTGAGTACTGCTTCAGTTAAGATTAAATGTATTATAAATTTGTTCTAATTTTATTTCGTATAGCTATTAAGTAAAGAAGTTTCCATCCATATCATTTTCATTATATTGGTAACAATTAAGTTTTGCGCGTATCATATAGTTTTTAACGGATATATTGGGAGTGGATAGTGTCTAATAAACCCTCACCATGGTGTTTTTTTTTTTCCAAAAATTATGTCACTAAACAATTTACAAACCATAAATTGTTGGAATTTCGAGACCAGAAAATAAATTAGTTACTGAGGATGCATTTTAAAACTTAATATTATTCTTTTGTTCTGTTTTTTGTTTTACAAGAATGTTACTTTAACTATAAGTTGATGTAACTCCATAATTGCATATTCCGTACGATAAGTTTGACTTTACTAAAGATTGATTTATATTTTAACGTATTTTTTGACATTCTTGGAATTGCAAAAATATATGCAAAATCTTACTAGAAAATAAATCAAAAGTATACAACCATGAAACCACTTATATGATTGCACAGGCCTCTGAGAAAACACATATATCCAGCCTAGCAAGACAGTAATTCGTATACAACGCCCCCAGCCAAGTATAGTGGGTGTTCTATCCCTCTGATTTATACTTTAGTCTTTGTGGCCAAAATTTTGTCACAGGCGTATTTTTTACTTAAACCAAAATTGTGATTTATTCCTGGTAACGTTGCAAGAGTTGTATATTCACACTTATTGTTAGTATCATCACAAAATCTCTGAAAACCAAAGATAAGACTTTAAATTAATTTGTAGATATGTTAGATGTTGAATCGTAAAGCCTCCTAAATCGGAGTAATATTAGCAATGATTTAATTCAATAATTTATTTTAAATAACTGATGAAAAATGAACATGGAAAAAAGTTTCGATACTCTGGCTTTAATGGGAGATGTTTGAGTTCACTTATAATAAATCTGACATGATTGCACTTCTGTTCACTGTTCCTGAAGTAGACTTGTACAGTTAACGAAACTATAACGTGTTGATATTCAGGAGAGTAGCAGCAGGATTACAAGCGTTTATATTGATGTGATAGGTTAGAGAGAACCACCTTATAGGGAGTCGAGGCTAAAGCTTAATTTATTACATATATACCTCCAAACCCAATAAGTAGACCAATACTGACATAGACTGCACATATAGTGCAGGTATAGAAGAGGTAGGTCAATAACACGGTGGTTGTATTCTTACCTCGCCAATACCACTGTACGTGTATGGGTCAATAGCATTTTACTTTTAAATAAAGTTGGGTAGGACAATAACACTGTAGTTTGTTCATATTCTTACCCCGCCAATAACACCACTGTACGTGTATGGGTCAATAGCATTTTACTTTTAAAGAAAGTTGGGTAGGTCAATAACACTGTAGTTTGTTCATATTCTTACCCCGCCAATAACACAAATGTACGTGTATGGGTCAATAGCATTTTACTTTTAAAGAAAGTTGGATAGGTCAATAACACTGTAGTTTGTTCATATTCATACCCCACCAATAACACCACTGTACGTGTATGGGTCAATAGCATTTTACTTTTAAGGAAAGGTGGGTTGGTCAATATCACTGTAGTTAGCTCATATTATTACTCCACCAACAACACCACTGTACGTGTATGGGTCAATAGCATTTTACTTTTAGGGAAAGGTGGGTTGGTCAATATCACTGTAGTTTGATCATATTATTACTCCACTAACAACACCACTGTACGTGTATGGGTCAATAGTATTTTACGTTTAAGAAAATGTGGGTAGGTCAATATCACTGTAGTTTGCTCATATTCTTACCCCACTAAAAACACCACTGTACGGGTATGGGTCAATAGCATTTTACGTTTAAGGAAAGGTGGGTTGGTCAATATCACTGTATTTTGCTCATATTATTTCTCCACCAACAACACCACTGTACGTGTATGGGTCAATAGTATTTTACGTTTAAGAAAATGTGGGTAGGTCAATATCACTGTAGTTTGTTCATATTATTACTCCACCAACAACACCACTGTACGTGTATGGGTCAATTGCATTTTACGTTTAGGGAAAGGTGGGTAGGTCAATAACACTGTAGTTTGTTCATATTCTTTCCCCACCAACAACACCACTGTACGTGTATAGGTCAATAGCATTTTAAGTTTAAGGAAAGGTGGGTAGGTCAATCTCACTGTAGTTTGTTCATATTCATTCCCCACCAACAACACCACTGTACGTGTATAGGTCAATAGCATTTTAAGTTTAAGGAAAGGTGGGTTGGTCAATCTGACTGTAGTTTGTTCATATTCTTTCCCCACCAACAACACCACTGTACGTGTATAGGTCAATAGCATTTTAAGTTTAAGGAAAGGTGGGTAGGTCAATGTGACTGTAGTTTGTTCATATTCTTTCCCCACCAACAACACCACTGTACGTGTATAGGTCAATAGCATTTTAAGTTTAAGGAAAGGTGGGTAGGTCAATCTCACTGTAGTTTGTTCATATTCTTTCCCCACTAACAACACCACTGTACGTGTATAGGTCAATAGCATTTTACGTTTAAGGAAAGGTGGGTTGGTCAATCTCACTGCAGTTTGTTTATATTCTTTCCCCACCAACAACACCACTGTACGTGTATAGGTCAATGGCATTTTAAGTTTAAGGAAAGGTGGGTAGGTCAATCTCACTGTAGTTTGTTCATATTCTTTCCCCACCAACAACACCACTGTACGTGTATAGGTCAATAGCATTTTACGTTTAAGGAAAGGTGGGTAGGTCAATCTCACTGTAGTTTGTTCATATTCTTTCCCCACTAACAACACCACTGTACGTGTATAGGTCAATAGCATTTTACGTTTAAATTAAGGTGGGTAGGTCAATCTCACTGTATTTTCTTCATATTCTTACCCCACTAACAACACCACTGTACGTGTATGGCTCAATAGCATTTTAAGTTTAAGGTAAGGTGGGTAGGTCAATAACACTGTAGTTTGTTCATATTCATACCCCACCAATAACACCACTGTACGTGTATGGGTCAATAGCATTTTACGTTTAAGGAAAGGTGGGTTGGTCAATATCACTGTAGTTTGCTCATATTATTACTCCACCAACAACACCACTGTACGTGTATGGGCCAATAGCATTTTACTTTTAGGGAAAGGCGGGTAGGTCAATATCACTGTAGTTTGATCATATTATTACTCCACTAACAACACCACTGTACGTGTATGGGTCAATAGTATTTTACGTTTAAGAAAATGTGGGTAGGTCAATATCCCTGTAGTTTGCTCATATTCTTACCCCACTAAAAACACCACTGTACGGGTATGGGTCAATAGCATTTTACGTTTAAGGAAAGGTGGGTTGGTCAATATCACTGTATTTTGCTCATATTATTACTCCACCAACAACACCACTGTACGTGTATGGGTCAATAGTATTTTACGTTTAAGAAAATGTGGGTAGGTCAATATCACTGTAGTTTGTTCATATTATTACTCCACCAACAACACCACTGTACGTGTATGAGTCAATTGCATTTTATGTTTAGGGAAAGGTGGGTAGGTCAATAACACTGTAGTTTGTTCATATTCTTTCCCCACCAACAACACCACTGTACGTGTATAGGTCAATAGCATTTTAAGTTTAAGGAAAGGTGGGTTGGTCAATCTGACTGTAGTTTGTTCATATTCTTTCCCCACCAACAACACCACTCTACGTGTATAGGTCAATAGCATTTTACGTTTAAGGAAAGGTGGGTAGGTCAATCTGACTGTAGTTTGTTCATATTCTTTCCCCACCAACAACACCACTGTACGTGTAAGGTTCAATAGCATTTTACGTTTAAGGAAAGGTGGGTTGGTCAATATCACTGTATTTTGCTCATATTATTACTCCACCAACAACACCACTGTACGTGTATGGGTCAATAGTATTTTACGTTTAAGAAAATGTGGGTAGGTCAATATCACTGTAGTTTGTTCATATTATTACTCCACCAACAACACCACTGTACGTGTATGGGTCAATTGCATTTTACGTTTAGGGAAAGGTGGGTAGGTCAATAACACTGTAGTTTGTTCATATTCTTTCCCCACCAACAACACCACTGTACGTGTATAGGTCAATAGCATTTTAAGTTTAAGGAAAGGTGGGTTGGTCAATCTGACTGTAGTTTGTTCATATTCTTTCCCCACCAACAACACCACTGTACGTGTATAGGTCAATAGCATTTTACGTTTAAGGTAAGGTGGGTAGGTCAATCTCACTGTATTTTCTTCATATTCTTACCCCACTAACAACACCACTGTACGTGTATGGGTCAATAGCATTTTACGTTTAAGGTAAGGTGGGTAGGTCAATCTCACTGTAGTTTCTTCATATTCTTACCCCACTAACAACACCACTGTACGTGTATAGGTCAATAGCATTTTACGTTTAAGGAAAGGTGGGTAGGTCAATCTCACTGTATTTTCTTCATATTCTTACCCCACTAACAACACCACTGTACGTGTATGGGTCAATAGCATTTTAAGTTTAAGGTAAGGTGGGTAGGTCAATCTCACTGTATTTTCTTCATATTCTTACCCCACTAACAACACCACTGTACGTGTATGGGTCAATAGCATTTTAAGTTTAAGGTAAGGTGGGTAGGTCAATCTCACTGTATTTTCTTCATATTCTTACTCCACTAACAACACCACTGTACGTGTATGGGTCAATAGCATTTTAAGTTTAAGGTAAGGTGGGTAGGTCAATCTCACTGTATTTTCTTCATATTCTTACCCCACTAACAACACTACTGTACGTGTATGGGTCAATAGCATTTTACGTTTAAGGAAAGGAGGGTAGGTCAATAACACTGTATTTTCTTCATATTCTTTCCCCACCAACAACACCACTGTACGTGTATGGTTCAATAGCATTTTACGTTTAAGATAATGTGGGTAGGTCAATAACACTGTAGTTTCTTCATATTCTTACCCCACTAACAACACCACTGTACGTGTATGGGTCGATAGCATTTTACATTTAAGGAAAGGTGGGTAGGTCAATAACACTGTATTTTCTTCTTATTCTTGCCCCACCAATAACACCACTGAATGTGTATGGGTCCATTGCATTTTACGTTTAAGATAATGTGGGTAGGCCAATAAAATTGTACGTGTATTCTGTAACTTATAGCTTACTTTCAGCATGGTAAAACAAATAAACTGAATTTAAAATTTAAAAACATTATGTTCTAAAAATTACTAATCGTTTTGAAACGCCTATTCTTGAATGTAATATCTTGATTATCCGGTAAAAATTTCATGTTTAAATTACTAATATAGACGTCAATGCTACAATAATAATGTAATATATCATGATTAGATAAAAGTTTCATGTTATTATCTTCGAAAACAAAAATTACGCAGCTTAATGTCATGTATACGTTTAAAAAGAATGTATGGAATTGTAAGCGACCTGCACACTGTGTTGAACACATCCACTGCTTTTAGAAGAAGACGTCTAATACTTTTCTTAAAGTTTATGAAATAATAATGATTTCAAAATGTTATGAACTCTTGTATTTGTAAAAACAGTACTTAAGCCTGAACCAATAACCATCTACGATAAAAGCTGTGTGTTACTTTCATTATCTGTATATGGACCATAATAAGCACAATATTTTTCTTACTTTTAAAATAAATGTAAAACAGCTGTAATTCAAATTACTGTATTAAAAATTTTGCCTTAACACTATTAAAATACAGGGAACAAGTTAATTCAAACTAGAAATTAAGTATTTTCTAAAATTTAGAGAGCACTCTAATATTAACATAAATAATTATAGTGATTAAAGGGCAGACAAATATTAAAAAAAGCTAAGTTTCCATAAGAAAATTCAAGTCCAGATGAAATGTGAGCTTAACTCAGGTAGCATTAAAATAAAAGGACCCTTAAAGCAGTAGCCTATAAACATTAACTGCTTACAATAATCACGCGAAATACTTAGTTTTACAAGTTATTATATTAAATACTGTAGGAGGAGTATGGTGGGGGATATTCACTATCTCGCTTGCACTAACTCTCCTACACGCCTAGAACCATGGCCCGGACTAAGTAGTTTTAAGTTTAAGAAATACATAACATAGTGTAAAGTACACGCAACTCTACTGTAGAAAGTAGCCATCATCCAAGTGTTACGTAACTTTTAAATAACTACGTCTTTGGACATCAATAATATAACATGGAAATACTCAATTGTGCTCGTGAGTGCGGAGGGATACCCCGTCAACTTCAGCGAAGATCTACTTGTTAGTGATAAATGTAAATCATCTAAAAAGACAATTATGTTTTTACACATAAGTTTAGGTGAAAAATGTATTGAAAATATTTAAGTAGGGCTGCATTGAAAAATATGTCATTAAAAATGTTCGTTCATTAAATTTACATGTTATATGTGTATATATGTAAAAAAAATAGTTCTTTCGTGTTGTAGCTTAAAATAATCTTAAATTTCTAGGTTCCAATTTAACTGTTAGTTTTTAACAATATAATCCACCTTGTACTCTACTGGTTTCCCACCCCCACCCCCTTTATCTGCCTGCTACGTTGCCGCACATATCAATAGTCTGTGTGAAATAGATAGAGTAAGGTTAAAGATAAAGTTTAAGAAAATAAGTCTTCTATTTGACCATTTTCAATGTATAAAACAATATGACATCTTATTTAGTAATTTATTTCGATCAACGCGTCAGAGGCCAAACAAAATTTACAGTAGGTGCGTTTCAAATTCATCCACCAAACATGCTGTTCTTGTGTATAAGACGAACAGTTCCCTGGAGAAATTTATTGGCTCGGAAAATGATGTAGAGTGCCAGACGGTAAGTCAAGCTACGAATATCAAAGAACTTTATTGGAATTGTACCTTGTTTATTGACGTATGTGTTTTATTGTTATCTGTAATATTTACAAGGACTTTCTTAAATCTTAGTAAATATTATTATTGGAATTACTTTACTATGTAAATTTTAGTATAAAACGTATAAATAATGAACTTGTGCTAAGAATAGTTTTTCATTAAAAATATATTTATATAAAGTATAAATTTAGCTTTAACAATTTTACTAATATACTTTCATATTTAAATTGCCGAGTGGCTCAGTAGCAAGGCTTTAAACTCTTAAAAAGTTTTGCGTGTATGGATGAGAGGGTGTTCCTATACTAACTTACTTGTTTGGGTGGGCAGGTAGGAAAATACCACTGTACGTGAATGGTCGGGTGGGTGGGTCCAATGCCACTGTATATGTATACCTACGTTTTTGTTTTATAAGCAACTCTTCTTTAATTAATATTGTTTCTACTTACGACGCCTACCTTGTAGGCTAAAGGCCTAGCAAGAATAAATTATTTTATTGGATTTTTGAGAATTTTTAAATTATTCATATTGACTAAAATATAATATACCCTATTTATTCTTCTAATTCCTAATTACAAGTTGTAAACTAAAAGTAATCATCACTTTTCACAGTATAATTCATAAAAACTAAAACTTATTAGGAATACAGTGAGGTTGATCAGTAGACTGTGACGTCACATAGACGGATCAGCTGGTCTGATTACTTTGTTAAATACTAGTATAGGCCTATATAAACCAACGGTAAATAGCGCATGGATGGCGCATGCGTCAGAAGCTATTTACCACACATACACTCACCTGATGATATACTGTCTCTGCTACATATGTTACACCTTCTTTGTTCTTTTAAATCAAATTTATTTTACTGTTCTAATGAAGTTATAAATTGAAAAACATTAAAAACTATTTAATAATCATAAAGTACAGTACATATTATATGAATATTATACATTTATTTTAAAATGTTCATATGAAATAAAAACAGCTGATAAAAAAATTTTTATTGCATTTCATACCTCTCTAACAATACTGTTAATGAGTACATATTGTTCGTGAAATAAACACAAAATAGGTAATAAAATAATTTAAAGAAACAGTGAATGAAGAACTGGAGCTAAAGTAAGAGGCTTACTCGTGAAGTTGACTGTACTTTATAGCATGACTATGCTTGAAGTGAATGTGGTGGGGGAAGTTCTCTGTCTCTCTCACACCACTTGCTCTACGCACCATTTATTTTAGGTTTACGTTTATTTAAATCGAACAATCACATAGCAAGGACGTTGTTTACTACAAAACCGCAAAAATTAGAACATGCTTTTTTGTGTTTATTTGTTGTTACATCCAGTTGTTTCTTTATCCATGTGACGTCATGAGAGATGTTTGTGCTTAGTGCCGTCTTCTTCCTTAGACTTCGTTCATTAATCTTCATTAAGACGATAATCGTAGTGCTATAGACGAGTATGAGGTGAATAAAAGTGATGAGTGTAGATGAACGAGTGTAATCATGGTTTCTAAATAGCCGAATAGCCAAGGCAACTACTGTAAAAGACTTGGAGCTTTAAGTGGAATCCGAACTACATAATAAGTCAGAGTTTAATGGTGTGATACATGTATATAATAATTTTAGGATAAGGTCTTAGTTATCGATGTTATCAAAAAAGTTCTGTAGTTAAATAACTAATTGAATTTCACGAAAATAATAAAAAAATAATAAATATTTAACATTACAATAACAGATCAAATTTGTCTATAGCAAAAAGAATATTTTAAATCCAATTCAAACAATTAAAAAAACCTCAACTGGCAGTAAATTGTAGTTTACATTCATTTATTCATCATTCATCATTAAAACGCCTATCGCGAGTGCAGTTGAATGATTGTATTCTCTGTTACAAACTAACGGTTACTGTACGGCAACAGTACTGTGTACTGTAATGAAATAGGCATTTATGAATAGCCCAATAGCCAAGGCAACTAAGGGTTACGTGGAATCCGAACCACGTAGTATTGATCTGCTTGTCAACTAACTGACAAGAGTTATCCTTAGCTCTCTTCCTACACAACATTCGGACCTCGACTACCACCCAACACTAGAACTCCAGATATCTCTAGAAGTGTCCACATCGATGGCAACCAATCGAGCGGACGCTTTTCAATATCAGGAGGGCCCAACGTGGAACCTATCACCTGCAACACTTTATTCCCAAGTAGCGGGGTTACAGCACTGCTAGTACAGAGAACTGTTTATTGAAATAACCAGCCTAGTCTAGGATAATATAAAAGTAATAGTGCTACATAGCAATGAATAAGCAAAGCAAAAGTCGTTGTCTCTTGACTGGATAAAAAAATACTATATGTAGTCAGATAAAGAGGAAATTTATTCATGAATATAACAAAGAGATACATATCTTAATAATCCTTTTGGGACATGCTTATATTTTGCAGGCTTTTTAAATCTTCCTCTGGTGAGAACAAAATTCTCTTTAGGGGCATTTAAGTATTTTGATACTATCATATTAACATTATAAACAGACTACGTTGTTCAAAAATATGATACAGAAGTAACTATCATATCATATTAGTGTACTGAATCAAAGCTATGCTGGGTGGAGGTATTTATTATCAAATGAACGATCCCCTTAAGGTAATCGGATATCCGAACAAGTCGTATAAATCCAAGAGAGTAATTACTTGTTTAGGTATTTCGGACATTGATTAATGACTGTGTCCTCTGGAAGATGGACAACCGTTGTTGAACAAGATAAGCAATCTCCGACACAAGTGATTGAACTGTCTCCAAACTGTCCTTTAGATAGCCCTCAGTAAAACCCTATTTGTATGTAAAGGGCACAATTCTAATTCAACAAATACTACTTCTATAATTCTATAGTTACTTCTAACTTATGCACTTCCAACACATAATATTTGTTCTAATCTGGTTATGTCATATTTTTAGGTTAGGTTGTTTGTGGTCTAGATATACTTTAGTAGATAGGCCTGGGGTGTCCATGTTGGATGGTAGTCAAGGTTCAGATGATGTGTAAGGAAGATAACTGAGTATCAGGCATTGCAGTTAGCTGAAAATCAGATCAATATTTATTGGTTCGGATTCCAGCTGTATGTACCTAGTTGCCCTGGCTATTAGGCTATTAATAAATAACTCTTTATGAGGAAAAGTCAACCTTTGTTAGTAACAATGACTACACTCCAAAGTGTTCCCAAATGAGCTTCGAGATCACTTCAAGTCCAGGATGGTAGGATGAACTGACAGTGCAAAATAATTGAAAAAAAATATCCCTGCCACCAGGTAAACTTACTTGAACCCAAACTTTCACAGGGAAAAATTTCAAATCAGGTTTCCTAAATGAGACTAAGTCTTTGCTGACTACGAGAACAACACCAGCCCCTCTGGTGCAGTTGATGCTCTAGAAACAATAACATTTTCTGGAGTCTGAAACGTGGTCGGATGAAAGCCAAGTTACTGTAAGACTAACTTTGGGAGTTTATCCTCACTGTAGGAGGTGGCACAGTCATGATATGAAAAATCTACTGACTACATTCGTTCATCTACACTCATTCACCCTTCATATTTGCCCATATCTTGACAATTGCGTCTTATTAATAAATAATAACAATATGTTGTCTTATGGTTCAATGTTATTCTACTTATTCTAATAAACTGGGCACAACTAATTTAGATAAGTGTGCTGCCAGCTGCTGTAATGATAATTATTAATTCTAGGTGGGCTATAAACATCATTATAAAATATCACAAAAAAAAGGTAAAACTTGTTTGTGTTCTATCACTATGATTTTATTATGTAAATTTGGGACTAAACTTTCTATTTAAAAATGTTTATAACAGTTTTTGTTATGAACACGCCGTAAAACATTATATTAAAAAAGAATAATATAATGTTTTACAAAGTATAATTTTACTATAATATTTAAAAGTACAAATATTGCAGTAACCAATATTTACCACGTTTACCATGATTACCTTACACATATAAGAGTAGGGATGGCAACGATATATCGATAAATCGAAAATATCGATAAATATTTTTCGGTAAATCAATAAATATCTTTTGATATATCGATATATTAGTATCGATATTTTATTTCGATACCATCAGCCATATCGATATTTTGGTCCGATATATCATATCACTAAATATTGACGTTATTCTCTATCCTCAAAGTCATCTTGATTCGAAAAAAATCACATTTAAATTCGATCTTATGCGTACAAAACACGCATTTAAATAAAAAGTAACTTTATTTAGTATTTTATGTGAGGATAACGCACTAAAATGTAGCTTAGTGAATTAATTTGTTTAATTTTAATATTTATAAGAATCCTTGTTTCATTTTTAAATGTGGAAATAAAAATAACAATGTTATTACACTACTCTTTTATAATTTCCATAATAATTAAAGGTATAATTATTTTAATTTTTTTTCATTCAACCCCACAGATCACAACTTGTTTCGTGTATACAAATGTATTTAATGTCTACATTCAGTAGAGTATTTTACAAAATAGCGACAGCAAACCATGAATGTAGAATGTATTTTTGGTCTAGTTCCCCTAAAAACCTCCAGTCAGTGTGATAAAATATTTGTACTATGCAGAAAATTTGTGTTATCAATCTTCTAATTAATTTAATTAATAATAAATAATTATCTGGGTTTAAATTCAATATTTTGTTATATTTATACTTCAATAATTCTGTTAACTCTGCATTTGTATACTTATTTTACCTTCTATAACGATTTATTTTTTGAAAAATAATTTAATTTCAATAACTACATGTGGTGTTTACAATTTACATGAGTAGCTTCAGCAAATGTAGCTTACATATATTTATGTATTGTCGAAATGGTACAAAAAGAAATTCTAACATACATAGTAAACCGAGTAAGTATTCAAATGGAACAGTTAGTGTGATATACAAAAATAATATCTACCATATTGAAAAGTATATTATTGGATTCAGAATGCGTGAAATTGGAGCATTTCTCCTTCCTACAATTCTATTCTGTCAAACATGCCTTGCTCAGCAATAATGTACTTCATATCTACATAATAATATTTATTTGCGAGATAAAATTTGCTGTCGAGGCTTTATACATTGATATTGGTACTTGTCATGGAATTGAATATTATCTTGTTATAAGTTCAGCGTTACAAATAAGTATAGAACACATAAATTACACCTAATTACAAAATTATTTTTAGTTGATGATAAAAAAATTATCCTCTATACATGTATTATCTAAAAAAAACTATTTACTCATTCATCACGAAATACCTGGAGCTACTACATAGATTTACATGAAGTTGGAAAGACAGTTCAATTGACCTTCTAAAATTTAGGTTTCCTGATGATTAACATCTCTACTGAATTTTTTTTAAATTTGAATAATATATTAGAATTGACCTTATCAACTCTGTCTCAACTTTACTGCAAATATATATATATATATATATATATATATATATATATATATATATATATATATTTGCAGTTTAATTTTATTACATCCTAAAATACGTAAGTAGCCCTAATTTAAACTTTATATTACTTTATATATATATATATATATATATATATATATATATATATACCCTAAAATATACATTAAGTTAGTTAAACGGATCTTATATTTTAAACTAGCGTAATAATTTTGAATAAATCATAACCTTACTGGGCGTACTATGAAATATATTTTTCACTACACTACTATGAGTTCAGCTGTTTTCGTTATGTGTTTACAACCTGTGAAACATCATATTTTCAACAGCTGTCTATTGTTTACTACCGAAAGTAACATTGTTTACAACCGACAAATTTCCACAGTCAACAACACCTGTTTTTAAAACATGTTTCTAATTGAATAAACAGTTAACATTCCAAAAATGAGTTTTTATTCCGTAGTGTAGTGAAAAGTATCGTTCAAAACTCGAGTTAAAATCTCGACAAGTCTCACACTTCAAACATATGGTCTCGAACATGCAAAACCCCACGTTCCACTCTTGTTATGAAATAAACTACTAAATTCACAATAATGAAAACATAATATATTCATGAATAACACTGTTATTTTCATAACGTAGTGCAATTAATTTGGCTCTGATGCAGGCCCAAGCCAGTGGCTTTGACCGGAGGGTTCCGACGTTATCGCAAGATAACGGAGTCAAGCAACATCAAGCATGGCTGTCCCTTAGATGGGTGACCGTCCGAGCGATCCCGTCCTTGCACGCAGACCACCTGCCCAGTCACCGGTGGTGCCTCGGAAGTTACCCTTAAACTGTTGGTCCCCAAAATAAGTGATAGAGGAAGCTAAGGGATTCTTAGCCCTAACTTCACCTACTAAAATAATACATCCTTAAACTTTCTTTTTTTTTTGACCAAACACAAATCTTTGAAAAGTAAACGATAAAAATACACTTTATTATGATTTAAAATTTGGACTCAAAAACCTCTACTGCATCCAGAATATGTTTGTATGAAGTTGGTTACCACAAGTGCCTGTCGTAAAATACAACATTTTGTATCTAAACCGCAATTTTACAGTATTTTTTCTTGAGGCTATTATTTAAGAAAAAAAATTATATCTGTGAAAAATATATCAAGTAGTGTGAGTGATTACTGTAACCTTAGAGAAAAGACGATAACTTACCGATCTGTGAATGAAGGACTTAAGAGTGTGGACACCCAAGCTCATCCATCTCTGCCTGTCTCCGAACTAAAACACACCCTTCCTTTGACAAATCGACAGCAGAATGGTTTTTTGATGGACCACAGGCCTTCCGGGAGGGAAATCTTATTTTTTGTAAGTTGAAACATTTATACATATTTTATAAAATATTATAGTGTTTTTATTAAGTCAAACAACCCTTTTATAACTGTCATAAGACTTAACACAGTGCTATTTAACTAAACAATCAATTTGGGTGGTTTTTCAACAAGGATAAGTTTTTATTAATTTAGATCTAGTAAACAACTTATATACTTACAATAAAGATGTGGGTTTCTAATTTGGTTGAGTATAATTTTGAAAATAATATACAGGATGTCCAGCTTAGACAGTCCCATATTTTAGAAGTTTTTTGTCATGTCAATATAAGCAAATAATCCTGCATAACATGGGTCTTTACTAGAATCGTTTTCAGTCTGTAAGTGTTTTTACAAAAATTTGAATTTCTTAAAAACCGTTTGACATACAATACTGAATTTAAGCATGACAATTAGTTGATACTCTAAAATCACATTTCATATGAAAAGTATGTATGTCTAAAAATATTAGTTTTAATGTGGTAGCTGTCAAAAAAAAAAAAAATAAAATAAAATAAAAAATAAAAAAAACAAAAAAACTGATTTTACAAAATAATAAAAATATTAAAACACAATATGTTTATGTAAAATTACGCTAAACTCAACGATATGCAAATTTAATAGATCGGGTGATAAATAATAGAGGAAACTTATTTTTTGTGACTGAAATTATTTTTATCTGGGTACTTTTTACCAAGTATTATTATTATTAGTATTATTGAAGTCTCTACCATTTATTGATAGTATAATATTATTACATAGGCCTTTCTAATTTTTATTTCCACTAGTCATATACCTTTCTATTCCAATATCAACAATAAAAATGATTTTATTACTATCATACTGATGTAAATTATTAACTAAAGTTGTTAAAATTGAATATCTATTTATTTTCAGAATAAATGTTTTACTGTTTTTTTATCCAGTTTTAGTTCTGTTCAGAACATTTTGATACTTGGGTGATGCCTCCCTTCATATTAACCTAAATCACCTAACAATCGAAGCACCCACAAGACAATATTATCAGTTTATATACCAGGAATGAAAGAGGTATTTTGGCTCCAGTATTAGTTTTGGTGATTCTGGACCAAATTCTTATCATGTTGATAGTGCTAATAGACGATAACATTTGTGCATTAAATTTTAAACCCTAAAATATGAATAGGCTAAGATCTAAAAATTGATCACAGTGTCAGGGTATAGAAACTGTGTTGATTTTGATCTATAAAGAGTATACAAACCCCCTACTTTCTATTTATCCACTATTGATGCAGGGCTGTAATCCAGCTACTTAGGGACAAAGAGTTGTGAAGATTGTAGGGGTTTGAATCCATGCTTGATCATCTCTCAATACCAGCATGGCATCCACTCAATCGATGCTATCGGCATGGGTGGGGTGTCCATTCGATGTTCGTGTTGGGTGAAAGTCAGGTCCGGATGTTGTGTGGAGATGAACATTGAATGTAAGACTTGTTAAATAGCTACAAATAGATTAATACTTTGTGGTTTGGATTCTATGTAAAGCTCTAAGTCACTTATTTTCCTAGAACCGGACTAGTCAGCACTGGTGGCGCAGTGCTGAAATCCAGCTACATGGGGACAACGTGTTTGAGAGATTGTAGGCGATAGGTTGTATGCTCGGTCCTCTTAATACCGACATGGCGTCCGCTTGGTGGTTGCTATCGGCGTGGACACTACTAGAGAAGTCTGGGGTTTCCATGTTGGGTGGTAATCATTGTGTGGATGTTGTGTGGGGGAGATAACTGAGTATCAGGCTTGTCAATTAGCTGAAAATCAGACCAGCACTACGTGGTTTGGATTCCACATAAAGCTGTAGGTCCCTTAGTTGCCCTGGCTGTTGGGCTATTTATAAATTGCCCTTTCTGAGGAACAGTTGAACTCAGTTAGTAACCAGACTACACTCATCCTACACTCATAAAACCATTCATATTCGCCTTAAAATACGCACAACGTTGTGTCGGCGTCTCATATGTAAAATGTAAGAATGTTGAACTTAGTTAGTAAAAATTACCACATTCGTTTATCTACAATCATCACACTATTTACCCCTCATATTTACCTATATTTCTACTATCATCATCTGACTAATAATGATGAGAATAAAGCCATAAAATATTTTAAAATGCTATCGTATGTCATTTTGAATATAATCCTAGATATAAGCAATAGTCGGTGAATAAATTTGACTACCCCCAGTCGTAACAATTTAAGTGAGGTGTAGTCAAAAGGGAACAATAGGAGTGTGAAGGAGGTGGCAACACGGTGGCGGGGTCTCTTGGGGCTGTTCCACATCCGGTCATTCCCTTTATGTCTAGGTAGATCTATTTGATATCGTTCCATGATTGCGATATCTCTATTACGCACGTAAAAGTTACTACTATTAAGTTATTACTTTCAGCTAACAAATTCCGATAGAAATAATATTGTTATCAAAGGAGCGTTTGTCACTCAAGGAAAAGTGTCTTTGGAAAGAAGAAGTTTGTATGCGGGTACATTTCACACGACCCTCTCACCACAATATAGCCGTAGAACAATTTCACCCTCTCTCACCAGGGCATATATATGCCAGTTACAAACAGTTACAAAGATAGAAGGCAAAATTTCCACTTTTCTATAAATAAGTAAAAAATTTTAATCGAAGAAACAGATATTGTTTTATTAAATTGTAATATAAGAATTGTGAGTATTTATTTATTTATTTGTTTTTGAGTTGATTTTGGTAAATACACTAGTAAAGCTTAAAATTTTTTTCGATGTTTAAACAATTTTAAGAGGGTTATTCAACATCTAAATTAAGAATGTAAATTACGACGTTTTATTTTGGACTAAAAATTATTGCTACACATTATTATGGTTAATAGGTTATAGTTTTTTCCCCAATAAGCCATTAAATTTAAAATATTTGTCGTAAAACTGAGTTTATGTATTACAAACTGAAAGCTGAACAATAAAGGTAAAAGAGTGTTTCAGTTATCCTGTTTTGGAAAAATGACAGAGGCATTTGAAAATATAGTATTACAAACTAAAGTTTAGAGTCTAGTAATAAGGTTAGTAACATAGTTAAATTGTGTATATTAGTAGTATTAAATAATGCGTTTATTTTATATGGTTGGTGCAATTTCCGACACTACAATAATACATATATATTTGTTGGTCCAGTAAAATGGTGAAGTACATGTATTTAAAAACTAAGCTCTAATAAATTTCATAATCAATAAATAACAAAATTAACCTAACTCGTAATTCTAATAGTTTATTTAAAATTTTTATTAATTTTAGACACTTTTGATTTACACTTCTTTATTAACTATATGTTATACAACAAAATATTTAACGAAAAAAATGTAATATTTGACTAAACTATGTCATCCATATTCGCTTATATGGATACGTCATTTAACAAAATCATTTATGAAAGTTTACAATATTTTTTAAATTCAACAAAAAACTCAACATTCATATTTGCCGATATGGAGTATTACTACAGTTAATACCAGTCATGAATACACTGTTTCAGAAAGGCTAGTTGATAAAATAGTACTTTGTACATATAGAAACCAGTAGAGTCTTTCTGTATAAATTGTTTGTTTTGGAGAGAGTTTTGGTAAAAATGACCCAAGTTGAGTGAAGATCCTCAGTCAGACCGATACTTTAGGGACCTGGGGAGCATGAATAATGCATGACCAAAAATAAATCTCCATTGCACTCTGTCACTCTGTCGGAAACGTTCTTTGTACTCTCCAATATAACGATGAAGTAGTCTAGAGCTGCTTTAATAAAATTTATTATTATCATTCAGATTTGAGCTTCAGTCACAGAATGTGTGTATTTTAAGGCTAACGTGAATGATTGTATGAAAGTAACAGGAGTATAAATGAGAATAAACCTATGTAGTCTTGTTATTAACAGAGTTTCACTTAGCTCTGGGATGACCATTTATTATTATCCCAATAGCCAGGGCAACTAAGAACAATTGAGCATCAAAGGTAGATCCTCAATAGGCATCCTTCAATATTTTTAGCTCTTATTCTATCTATTAACCATAAAACTAGCATGTCAAGCTATAAATGTACAATAATGAAAATATTTACAAAGTGATTATCAATTTACATAATATTTTAAGCTCATTATTTCTATTAATTTAACATACTTGGTAGGGGGGATTAAAATAAATTTGCATGCACTGCGGAAATATTCCAGGAACCTGTTAGCTCGACAAGTCGAAATGTGACGGGCTGCCAGCTAAAAACATCCTGTTCGCCTCGGACACTAACCTGGATTATTTTAACAGCTTATCAAGGCTAGAACAATGATTGCTGCCTAAAGATCATTTAATCCTAACTATTTATTAGCCTGAGGTCGATAAATATGCGCCCTTTTCATCTTCAATAATGTCAAGATGAGAAGTTCCAGAGGCTCCAGGTTCTGGGTTTCTTCCCCTCAAAGAATTACAGTTACAAGTGTGTCTGGATGTCCAAAGGCATGTCTGCCCCAAGCAGAGATGTTTTGTGCTGTTATGTTAAATTATTAGGATAGGAGCCCACCACTTTTCCTATTTCATGTATATAGGGAGGGAAGTACCATATCAATGGCTGTCGTGGAGACTCTTAAAAAGTTTGGAGTGTCCATGTTGGATGGTTGTTAGAATTCTGATGATATTTGGGGAGAGAGTACTGAGTATCAGGCTTGTTAAATAGCAGAAATCAGATAAATACTATGTGGTTTGAAATCCATGTAAAGGTATACATACGTTCTTAGGCCGCAAAGCTCATGCACGTAATTTTCATGAATGTCCACCCTAGGACAAAGCCTAACGCTGGTCTCGAATGTGTGAAATTTCCTCCCTTGAATTATAACTCATCATTCCTAAAATAATATTTCCTTATTTCCTGAGACCATTATACGTGTTCTAAAGCAATAAAAATAAGTTTAGCAACGATCCAACTATGACGTTCCAGAAGACGTAAGACGTACTCTTACCTGCATTTATTACGTACTAGTGAAATGCAGGTACTAATTAATGAACTTCACTCGTTCACCTACATTCATCATACTCATTATCTTCTTATATTCGTCCATATCTATACGATCGGAGTCTTAAAAATGATAATGAAAAACAATTATGAATAGTGGTTCCGATAAATTTAAACTGCATCATATGTAAAATTTGCATTATTAACGTCATTCTTATGTGAATGCCTCTGATCTGAGTATGGAAGGATTGGTTCAATCTACGAATGATCACCGTAGTATTTCTACATGAAAAAAACTGTTCGTAATATTTAATTGTACATAACAAACACCTTTTCATGAGTTATTTTCACTTGTGCACATTTTTAACAAAATCTAACTACCTTGTCTTTTGTTGAAAAAGCGTGACTTTACTTTGTCCATACAATATATCTATAGACTGCTCAGGAATTCCTTGAGGGTCTTGTCTGAAGATAGATAGATGTCAGTTTTAGTGTATAGGCCTGACGTGTCCGGCTTGACGAGTGCGTATCCTCTCACAGGACTGCTAACATTGTTATAATAAATCATATCGTAATAAAGATTTAATATTACACATTCAACTCAGTTTGTTTGATACAAGAATTACATATAATAGATCTTTGTTTAGCTTTTCTTTCTTTACTTTTCTTCTTTTTTTTACGTAAATAAATCATTTACATATATGGATAGATTTCTTTTTAAATTGCGTTATTTAATTTCAAAGAAGCATATTGATAATAAATAATATATCGACCATTAATTAATTAATGAACAGCCTACAATCATAAAGAGAACATTCAGGTTAAATATCATAGTGAATTTCATTATATTGGGCCTGATAAATTATTAAGTTGAAATTATTCGACCATTTTTATTTGTAACACAAATATATATGAATTTCTAAAATAAACATTGATTGATAAGGTATTATTAATAAATAAGTGACCATGATTTACCTTAGTTATGATACTATTATTACATTGCCAATAAATTAAAAAAACAGTGAGTAACTTTATTGTTATTTAGCCGTATATCTAATTTACATAACCATGCATAAACGTATAAATCAACAAATATTTCAGAAACTATTAGTGGAACCCTACAATGATACTAAGCAAAAAAATTAGGTATACCTTTAATTACTGTGTACCTCAGTAGATAATTTCCAGGAAGAACTATTCTACAAATAAGATATTCATCCAAAGAAAACACTGTAAAAACGTTTAGTACTTGTTAGTTTCATAGTTAATAATGTTAAATCTTATAAGTGGTATTTATAAACTAAAATAAAGTATCTTAAATATCCCTTCAAATGTAATTTACATAATCTCTTTTTTCGTTCATTATTTTATCGTACGGTTTGTTGTTAGCTACCATTTGTTAATTATAAAGCTGCAATATATACTTGGATAAATATCCAAAAGTCATGATTATATATTCATTGATTATAAAATGTAAAGTAATTTTCTGTCACAGAGCTAAGTCCAATCCATTGATCCATCTAACACCTGCCTCACTGATTCTGTGTATGCTGACCAATTCCTCCGTAAAAGAGCGCCGGGGGCACTCTGTAACTATGTGATCTATTGTTTGGATAGACTCCCCACAAACATATGACTGGTCTACTGTCAATCCCCATTTATACTTCAAGTCATTGCATCTGCTAACGCCAGTTCGGAACCGACTTAAAAGTGTCCACTCCCTATGAGGGAGGTTCATTCCACCTACAGTTATGGACGGATCGTTAATAAGCAACTTACTACGTTCATAAAAACTGTTCCACGCTACGGCACAGCTGATATTGGGTGAAAAATTTGATTTGCTCAAATGGAAAGAAGTACGTAGAGGTGGGTTTCGAGATTTTAAGCAACCGTTCTGACGTGGGAGATTCTGTATATTGAGTAGGTCAGGGAATTCCAGATCTTATTGAATTCTTTGAGTAGCGCCTTCTGAGGTCTTATCTCTGGAGGAGCTACATTGCACAGTACTGGAAGCCAAGGAAGTGGCGTTGACATGAGAGTGCCACTAATAGCTCTCAAAACCCTATTAATTTAGACATCGACCGCTTTAGTATGAAAACTATTTATCCAAATGGGAGCACTATATTCAGCAGCTGAATAGACCAATGAAAAAGCAGTAGTACGAAGGACTTGTGCGTTGGCTCCCCAAGTTTTTCAGGCAATATGATGTAATACATTTACCCTGGTTTTAATTTTAGCTACATTTTTTTGAAGATGACTTTTAAAGGTCAGCAATCGATCTAACGTTACTCCAAGATACTGTGGGTGCACATTATGATGGAGTTTTACACCATTTAGGAAGATGTTCAGTTTTCGATTTATTCAGCCAGTCTGTTATTTACGTGGAAGCATGCTAGTATGGTTTTTGATGGGTTATGATTTAGCTTCCAGGTTCTAAAATATTCCTCGAGGGCTGCAATGTCACTTGTAAGTGTTTCTTCAGTAGTTGTGAAGTTCTTACGTTGGTAAGCTAAAGCTATATCATCCGCATATATAAACTGTCTAGACTTTGTGATTGGGATATCAGCAGTATATACGTTGAATAAAATTTAAGCAAGCACAGACTCCCGTAGCTGCCCATCCTTCAGCTGTCTAAAAGAGATTTTTTTACGACCGAGATAAACTTTTATTAGCCTGGCATTAAGCATTGACTCTAAAAGTCGCAATATAATGGGACAGGGAAGGAGGCTGCAGAACTTAAACAACAAAGATTTGCTACATACTGTGTCATAAGCTGCTGTAAGATATATGAAAGCTGCGAATGTTTTCAACTTCTTTTCAAACCCATTTTCGACAAATCTGGTCACTACAACTTCGGCCAGGGTGAAAACCAGCTTGTTCAACTTGAACATTAAAATCAAGAATGGGTGATATTCTATTGTATAACAACCTTTCTAGCAACTTATAACAAACACTAAGAAGATATATTGGACGATAACTTTCCACTAGCTCAGGATCTTTTCCAGGCTTCAGAACAGCTACTACTTTTGATCGCTTGAATGCTTTTGGCAAATTGCCAGTAGCTAATAGCTTATTACAGACTGATTGAAGCAATTGTTTCATTTTGTTACCATCATGCAGCAGAAAGTCCGGAAATATACCGTGAAGACCAGCTGCTTTCCCTGCTGGTATAGCAGAAATCGCTCTTGTTATCTCTTCCTACGTGAAATTTCTGGAGACTTTCAGGGATGACATTTCACTCGTTTTTATTTCATTCGACTTTTAAAGCACATGTTTGTCAGAAGGATGGCGAGTAGACTTTGATAAGCTGACTATCCGTTTCACAATATTAGATGCCTTTGGGTGGAGCACTTCTCTTTGGTTTTAAAATTTACCAGTAGAGAGTTTCTTTAAAAGTGACCACGCAATTGTACTTCTGTGGGTAAAGTTTATATCTTCATCAGTTTTAACCCATTTTTCTCTTCAGGTACTGTCAAGAGAGTGCAGCAGCAGATTAGCTGTGTTGGAGTTTTCGGTGGCATTAAACTCGTTGTAAAGGTCATCTGTTTCCTTACTTCATCAAGGTATATATTCCTTTCTGTATTCTCTTGGTATGCAAGCTTTAGCAATGAACTAAACGAAATTTGTAAAACGATCGTATTTCTTATTGTAGAAGGAATTAACCTGATGCTATCGTCAAGGCTATTGGTAAAGGCCTACCAGTGTGCTCTATTAAAATTCCATCTTGGCCGTGGAATAAACGAATTATGGGAACTTGGATCCCCAATGAAACCAGTACTGGCCTATGTTGAGATTGGGAAAAAGCATCAAGAACGTTTCTCCTAATTGGCTTTGGTCTTAATGATCGTTCACATGAGCAGAATCTTAAATCAAAGGAGTAACCTCGGCACCAACGAGCTGAATAAAAAGTGGCTGAATCTTTCGTATCGAAAATCAGGAAAAGGTTATTAATTTCAGCCCAGTCAGCAAGCTTTCTGCCATTCTCATCGTCAGTGTTGTAACACCATTGGCTATGGTGACTGTTAAAGTCCCCCACATTGAGGACTGGGTGTTCAAAACTTGGCAAAATCCTATTGCCAGGCCACTGGATGTTAGGAGGCTTATAAACATGAACTATTGTAGTTTCTGATACTTAGATTGCTAAGACAAAGAAGTTACTCTCAGAGCTATTATGGGTAACTGACACATTTTCAGTGTCATGCTTCACGTAAGTTACAATACCACAAACCCTATGCCCTATAGATCAACGAGTCTGTATCCAGGAGTATTGCCTCTTGCACTATTATTATCTTCGATATGGGTCTCTAGGAGTGCAAGTATATCAACATTGTTTTCATGAAGTACCCTATTGATGCACTCACTCTTTGCCTTGCTTAAGCCCTCAGCGTTATAATGTAGAACATTTAAAACAGAACATATTAATTTAAAATTAGCTTGGTCCTCAAAAGGGCCTTTTTTATGTTTTTTGGTAGCTGCCATAGCGCGTAGATCACAAAATCGTGACAATCTAGCTACCAGATTTATTTTTCGTTTAGAATTACCCAGGGTGTACGTACGGCCTTAAAGAATTGCTGTGGACGCGAACAGCATCACACCCCATTATTAAGGTATCAGTGAGTGATACGTTATCTAAATTACATGATCAATTAATTAAAATTTAATCACATTCAAAAAAAAAACTTATTTCTTTATTTAAAATAAAATAGCTACAAACAGTAAGCGTATACTTACCGATTCTATCTATTGGCAAAACCTTCAATGTATTTTTTCATTTAAATATTTTGTGTAGATTCATCACTATATAATCTCGGCTTTCCTCATTTCATACACCAAAATAAATTTAAAATAAAACTCCCAATTGTTATATGTTAAACTAATATACTGGGTGGGAAAAAAATATGGAATTGCTTTCACAACCTGTGTATGACTTCAGTTGCTTAAGTGAACTCTCTTATACATGATTACGGTTACAAAGAATATACTTTTTGACGCCATTAGCGACATTTAATTTGTTCAGGGGAACGGACCACGAGGAGTTGAACGAAAATCTTCAATGTAAGCCTAGGTTGAGTTTGGTATCAAGTTAAATGTCTATTCAAGAGAAGTTAATTGCCACAAACCGTACTTCAAAAGTTTTATATTTTCCAGATTAGCGATCATTTGAATGTCATAGTAACTAATTTGAACAGTATTATTTATGTGCTATTTAACGGTTTGAACTAAATTTCTCACAAAAAATTATACTTTATGGAAGACAATTATTTAGAAAAATTTAACTATCAAATATATGACAAAAAATAACGTTGTTGTGAAAGCGTTTCCAATTTTGTTGTCCACCCTGTATACTTGCCCCTTGAAAATAAACACTTTGCTTGAAGGAATAAGTAAAAATAATTCATTCAATCATCTTTACTGGCATATAGACCTGGTGAGAGAGGGTTAAAGTGTTTCACGGCTCTAT
Organism: Stictocephala bisonia; assembly: GCA_035578905.1. Classification (NCBI taxonomy): domain Eukaryota; kingdom Metazoa; phylum Arthropoda; class Insecta; order Hemiptera; family Membracidae; genus Stictocephala; species Stictocephala bisonia. The sequence goes on along the minus strand of JAQJVL010000162.1, from coordinate 617,738 downwards.
TGTGGTGACAGGGCCGTGTGAAAAGCACCCGCATACAAACGGCTACTTTCCCAACTCGGCTAAAATAAACCACTCTTTTTTAATCTTTAGACACTTTTAAAGGTCAATTTAGTTCAATATATATATATATAATTCCTGGATGTATCGGGTAATATTTTAACGAGTTTATAAAGAATTTTATCTTAAATAAACTTTATATATTTTGCTTGAAGAAAAATGTATACGAAAACTATATAATTTTTTTAAATCGTGCAAAACCAGGTAATACCTAAAGAAAAATAAAATATATTTCTCAGTTTTGGTTGTATTAGAAACAAAAAATAGCCCCTTATAATATTTAACTTAAAAATACTAAGATATAGAGTTATAGAACATTTCATGATCACGATGTTAAACTTAAACATCAGTTTTCAAATCCTTGAGCACTTTTTTAACTATCAGCTGGTTTTAAATGAAGTAGTATTAAAAGGCCACACAAAAATAACCTACCGAATGCACCAAGTGAGAGAAATGGATTGAATGGTAGAATTGATAGAAGTACTCTTCCCCCACTGTGTTTTTTCACAGAGTGTTAGCAACTGGGAAGACAGTCGACCACGGAGTGACAGCGTGGAACTAATCCCCACCCAATACGTCATTATAAATACAGACAATTGTATGGATTTATTATCACTAACTTATCAAGCTTTAAACAATTAAAGTAAATCAATATTTAGTATTCAAATAACAACAACACGATGAAAAATAATAAATAGCGATGAATCAAACTTGTACAGTTAAGTTAATTGCAGTTATTTTTTCACCTAAAAGCTTTGCGGAAGTTTTTCGCAAATTGGAGCTTGAAGGAGGAATTTGTTCACGCCATGATGTACGGTGGTATAGTGGTGTAACCCTTTCCCTTCGCTGTTGAAACTCTTATATGTACTCAATATAACACACAGGTCACTTTCCTCTTGGCCCAATCATAATCTATTCCTATCTACGCAGTTAGTCTCTTCAATGCCGTTTAGCGTGATATTATGCTATGGTATATTATACCGAAAATACCGAGACCCCCTCTGAGTAAAATCGGACGAGCGGTCTCAGCCGTTGGGCGTTGCTAGGTTCAACGGCAAGTATTGTCAGTTCTTTTCATCTGCGGGCTGTTACTTATTTCATGCATCGTAATAGTGGCAGTGGTATTGTGGCATGTAACGTCAAATAAATGGTGTCCAGTATGGAGGGTGAAAGTTGATGGGGTTAATAGGGATATTTGCACGGAAAAAACACTTTTTTATTTAGCTCGATGTTTTTATTTATTTATTCGTTGATTTCGTTTTAGACTTTACATGATTATACAAGACATTACAAAACATATAACTACATCAAACTAACCCAGATAGCCTCTCCCCATTGGAAAGAGTGTAACAAATTATTCGTAGCGTGTGAACTGTCCGCTATAAAGCGCGATGAACGGCTGTGAACTGGGCGGCGTTGCCAGATTGAACTTACTGTCGGATTCGAAACGCAATGTATTCGAGCTGGAACCTCTGCTAGAAAATAAATACTCACTCGATTCCATTGTATTCTACACCAAAATTTATCTTGCTTAATTTTACGTAATTTAATTTAACTTACATGTTTTTTTTTTTAATACTTTAAGAATTTTTATAGCAGGTAGATTACAATAACACACGAAATGTTAGCACTTTTGGAGTAAAGCTCATTTTAAAACTTTCTAAAACAAATGTACTAAATATAAGTTAGTGAAACCTTAACCACATGTGGAAAAGGTTGTTTTTTGTAGTATGTCAAAATTCTAAAGTTTTTACTATTTTACAAAATATTCCGTTAGAGTTGTTGTAAACCTTTGCAATATTAAAAATGGCTGATCATACAAACTTCAAAAACGGTGAAAAAACCGGATTGAAAAATAAAGTAAGATTATAAATCGGTAAGTGCGATATAAAAAATGTCTTGCGATTTTATATCATATGATAAGTCAACAGACATCGATGTGCGCTCATGTGTAAGCAAATCCCAAGGCCACTTCAGAACTAGTTTCAACTGAGAATTTCGACGTTGCCGAATCGTGCACCTGGAAGTATTTAAACAGTGTACGAAAGGTTTATTACTGTGAAAGTATTGAACAGTTGATCAATCAAGTTTTATATCTGAATTAATTTAAACCATTTTTAATTACCTTTTATCATGAGGGCTTGGACCTCCAACTACAGGTTTAAAAATCGTATAGTTCTAAAAAGATTGTCAAATTAAAAAATAACTTATTCACAGGATTAAAAATTATATAAATATCATTTATAAAAAGCTGAATTTTACTTAAAAAATAATAGGCACCCATTACATTTGTGATTTTCAGGATGTACTTTAAAGAATTCTAGAAACTGTGAGTGATTGATCAGCCTTTAGCTGTAACATGTCTACCTGTCATTCATAGCTTATAAGTTCCCTAATACGGGGTGGAAGTCCAGCTGCATGACTTGGCAACCCCGCTTCCAGTAGCTCGGTCGGTCATGCGTGTTAAGGCACATTGATGTTTGTTGAATTACCATGTGATATAAAATCGTAAAATTTTTTGATCGAACTTACCGTTTTATAATCTTACTTTATTCTTCATTTTGGTATTTTTGAATAGTTTTGGAAATTTGTATGATCAGCTATATTTAAGATTGCAAAGGTTTACAAAAAGTACAGCAGAAAGTTTTTTGTATAGGAGTACAAATTATAGAATTTGAACAGACGACAAAAAACAACCATCTTCACATGTGGTTAAAGTTTCACTGCCTTATCCTTAGTACTTTTTGTTTTAGAAAGTTTTAAATTTGAGCTTTACTCCAAAAGTCCTACATTTTGGTTTTTTTGTATTCTAGTTGCTATAAAAAAGTCTTAGAGTCTTCTAAAAAAATTAAACGTATATAAAATTACATAGAATTAAATAAGCAATATTTATGTGTACAGCACAAAGGAATTGAATGATTATTTATTTTGTAACAGTGTTTCAAACTCGAGTACATTGTTTTTTGAATCCGACAGTACTCAACAAATACAAGCGTCTAGTTCAGTCCACCTACTTAGAAGAGAGAGGGGTAGTTCATCGTGGTGACGTCACCTCCTCAAATCACGGTCGTGTAGTGCATGTTGCCTACAGACTCCTTGAATGGTCTTCGCGTATACTGTGAGCTATCTGTGACATAACTAAATCAACGTAAATATATTTCTACAACAATAGTTGAATATTTTTTCGCATCCAGAGATATTTGATGTAAATTTAATGAATTATCAGCTGGTTTGGGATACAGTATTGTAACGCTAGTTTAGTCATACGTGATTATTTTGCTCCAGAGATATTTGATGTAAATTTAATGAATTATCAGCTGGTTTGGGATACAGTATTGTAACGCTAGTTTAGTCGTACGTGATTATTTTGCAGTATATATTAGTAGTTGTGACAAATATCACTAACTAATCAATTTACTTGCACATATATTCCTTACTACATAATACGTATATTTGTAAGTTTACTCTAATCATTACAATAATGGCGCAGTGTTGTAACCCAGCTACTATCGGACAAAGTGTTGTGGAGTTTGCTGATGGTAGGTTATATGCATGGCTCTCCTAATACCGACAAGGCGTCCTTTCACTAGCATAATATGACAGTTTTAAATAATTTACCGTCGAATAATTCATTTTTAAAACTAAAATATACTTACATACAGTTACAATTTATTTAACCCAATTGTTTGTTTGAAATCCCAGGTGGTTGTAATTGATATGGATACTTCTAAGGAAGTCTAGAGAGTCCATTTTGGATGGTAGTCAAAAGTCCGGATGTTGTTTATAGAAGAGAACTAAGTTTGAGGTTTGTTAATTAGCTTTAAATTAAACCAACACTACGTGGTTCGGATTCCACGTAAAGGTGTAGGTCACTTAGTTGCTCTGGCTATTGAGATATTAATAAATGGCTCGTTGTAAGGAACAGTTGATTTAAGTAACAATGACTTTCATTCGTCTATTCTAAAAACAACATTCGCCCTTAAATACTAATATTATTTAAATCGTAAATCTTGTGTTTAAATTTCTGTTACGATAAATGGTTTATACGATACATATGTATCGTAATAATATTACGATGGAACGGTATAAACTAGATCTACCTAGACATAAAGGGAATGACCGGATGTGGAACTGCCCCAAGAGACCCCGCCACCATGTCGCCACCTCCTTTACACCCCTATTATTCCCTTTTGACTACACCTCACTTAATTTTTTACGACTAGGGGTAGTCAAATGTATTCACCGACTGCTGCTTATATCTATGATTACATTCATAAAGACATAAGATAATATTTTAAAATATTGCATGGCTTCATTATTATTATTAGGAAGATGCCAATTGTAGAGATATTGGAAAATATGAGGGGTAAATGAATATGATAATTTTATATAAACAGTGTAGTCATTGTTACTAACCAAAGAACTTTTTCTTAGAAGGATCAATTTATTTAATAGCCCAACAGCAATCGCAACTGAGGGACCTACAGTTGTACATGGAATACGAACCACGTAGTATTGTTCTGATTGTTGGCTGACTGACAATCAGTTCTCTTCCCTCATAGTTACCACTAAACTAGGACACACCAGACTTCTCTAGTAGTGTCCACCTCGATGGTAACTATTGAGTGGAAGTAGAGTCGGTAACGAGAAAATTTTGCATAGAACCTATATCTTAAAACCTCCTAAACACTTTATGCCCGCGCAAAGAATAATTATAAATGCTAATAAATTAAATAAGATAATTATGAATATTTATAATAACTTTTCAAACGTAACAGTGTAATGAACAATACGACACATCCAAAACTCATTATTTATATTAAAACGTTGTGAAAGCCCATATAGCTTCAACATTAGACCAATGCGCTGTACATAACTATATATTACGTATTTACAACCAACGGAAAGTTTATAGCAGTAAGTACTTATAAATATACAGTGTAACATTTGGAGGCTGCTTTGTAAATACAGTTCATTAATAAGCAGCAATGTTACTATTATTTAAACATTTTAGTGGATATGTCTGTCTGTGGTTACTCAATCACGCAAAAACTACCCGACCAATTCAGCTTAAATTTTACAGCGACATTAATACCGTCTCTGGTTAACACATAGGCCTATATTTAATTTGAAATTCCATCAGTATATAGGAACCCAAAGGACTGTAAGAAGTGTCAATGCAAGCCCTATGACAATACCAATTTCATTAATCAGTTGTTGGAATAAAACAACAACCTACATAGTTTTGAAGCTGAAAATGTAATTAAGGGAATTAGAATAGTATTTTTTTGTAAATTTTTGCTATTTCGCCCATGTGACGTCATGGGAGATGCGCGTGATATCTACCGTCTTCTTTTCTAGGTACAATATTATAACGCACTTTTAAGCTAATGTGTTTCAAGCGGAAGGAACCTGCACGTTTTCACAAAGGGAATAAAAGCTGTAAATATTGTTTATAAGTCTGTTTTATAAACATTTCTTTTTCATAAAAATGATTATGTTAAACATCGTTTAAACAACCTAGAGTTAATGATTCACCCATGTTTCGTATTACCGAATGCAAAAGCACAATATGAATCAACGTAAACCTCTTCGAATGATGGGTGTTTTTCTACTACTTTCATAAAGAAGAGAACGTCATTGATATTTTCTCGATTAGTCGTCTAAATATTAGTCATTATTAGGATAAATCTTAGTCATTTGTCAGGGACTGATATCTCTAAGGGATGTAAGGTAGGCTGGTACTAATATTTAGGATAGCTCGTAAAAGTATCTTTTCTTATTATATGTATTCTTGCTTATAAAACGTACAGGGTATTATTCTATAAGTTTGTAAATTGTTCTGAAAAACAAAACTAAAAGTTTTCACTGAAGTCAGAATTAATAGTTGTCTTTTAGAATGTATATAGAATTTCTAAACCATTGGTGAACATTCAAATAGAAGTTAATAAAGTGCAATCCCTGTGGAGTATTGGATATTGCCCCTCTGAACTCTCCCTCACTTCTACATAGGCCTTTCAGGAAGTGGCAGGAACATCTGGATTTCGCTTCATTTTGTCCCTGTACAATATAATTTCATTCCACTAAAACATTTTTAATGTTATTAATAGCCTAAGGTGTAATATTTTAATTCAATCAATTTGTAAGCCAATTTTTTATTATTAGAGAAAATAAATACTTATTAAAGTTAGAAAAATCATTAATGATGAGAAAAGTGAAAATATTTACAGCAAACAGTTTTTTTTGAATTGTGAAATTAGGGAAGTTTTCATTCGAAGGGTTTATATGCTTAACATATGTTCAATATTAATCAAATTTTAACTATTGTTACATTTGTTTTAATTTTTCTATATTAAATTTGTCATTGCTTGTGTTTTGTGTTATTTTCGAATGATCCTGCCAAATAACATTTGTATAATATATTTTAAAATGTGTTAAAATATTGCACCACGTAGTACACTAGTTTTACGTTGAGTTTTCACATGTAATTTAACTTTAAAATGTGTTAAAATATTGCACCACGTAGTACACTAGTTTTACGTTGAGTTTTCACATGTAATTTAACTACGTTTCATAAATTTATAATTTCTAGTCTATATTTCAGTTCATAAATGCTTTATAAACGATTGAACTGTTGTATTAAAACACCCTTTTTTGTATTTTAAACAGTTTTTATACAATAATAAAACGCGGAAGTACTGTCGTATTTTTCAGCATGTTAAGTATAAATGAGGCATAAATGACAATCAATAACGTTTAATGTAAACGTAACAAAAGAGATTTTTAAGCGTTACATTTTTACTTTTTAAGTGGTTACACTAAGCATGTATAATTAAATACGAATAGCTTAACGCTCAATACCATTTAACATTGTATCTCCTCCTATCGCCTTAAGGGGGGTCGGGAACATCCTATATTGCCCATGTTAATTTGGCCATTTTTTAAATACTTTTTCTCAAAAATTAGTTGAGCTATCACCTTACACTTTTTTTATTTTAAAGGTCCTGCTTCATAGCACATTTTAAGCATAGGATATTTAGATATTGTTAAATCTCTTCCAATAATGATTTTTTATATATTTTGTAATTTTTTTGTTTTTATTTGTAGCTTATTTATTTTCTAAATAATAAACTATACTGCTTAGGAACATTTCCTATGCTCAAATTAATCTTCTTTGTGTCCTGATTAAAACAAAAAATAAATTGTGTTGATATCTCAAATGGTTCTTGAGAAAAAGTATTTTTTATATAGAAAAACTAAACTTTCGGAAAATTAACAAAAACAGACAATATGTATTAGTTTTATAGTTTGACATACCCTAATGCATCCCAGATCCATAAGAAGGGTTTTCTGGATCTTCCTGTTCTGCATAGAAGTCATCCAGCTTCTTCTTTGCCAAAGACCTCTTCTGCCGGCACTTCTTTTCAATTTCTTGAATTGATTTTTCGGCTTTAAAAATCCTCAGCTCGTCAACTTGTTTCATCCGCTGAACGCAGTTGATGCCAGGAGTGATGCCAAGACTGCTTAAAATTTTGCATTTAACAATGTTTCCATCATTATAAGTGCTAATGGCTTCATAAATACCAAGTTACAAAGTATTTTTTAGGACAAAAGTGCTTTTTGGTAGTCTAGACCAAATTACGCTGTTGAGGGACTCGCAAGCATTCTGAGTGCCACCATGGAGACATTTACTAAGCAACTCAGTCTTGGACAAATCTTTGAAGATTGGTTTCATTTCTTCCATAACAATTCTTGGAAAGTGAAAGTGTTTCTTATGGTCATAGCTCTCATTATTTTCCATGGCTTTACGATATTTTCACCTAGTATCAGGGTCTTTTGGGCAAAGGCCATGGTTAGGGTCCTCATTAGATGATGCTAGGTGGAAGTATTCAGCCCAAATTGCTTGTTTCATTTGATCTAGGCTACTAACATTCCTACGAATGGCCAGGCCAAAATACTTTTGTATTTCATTTATGCCAGCATCTGTAAGGCGGCCGCGACCACCAATTGTCTTCCCATCCGTCAATTTAGTTTGGGACATTTTTGTTTCAGTCGACGAAGACAAGCACCCATACGCTTTTGCACATGGCCAATGCACTCAAGTTTTTCTGTTGAAATGTCAGGACCATATGGCTGTTCAGCTACATATTTACTATAATATACAGCTACATATCAGTACTATAATAAATATACACTCACGCTACAACCGCAAGTAGCAGTTTTGTCGGAAAATATTCATGTAAAGGTTTACAAAATAGGTCATATTGAGAAAAGTACTTGTTCGATTAATGTAAAATTAGTGTTAAATTAAAGGCAATAAAATAAAGAACAAATAACACATAAAAAAATGAAATTTTAATATTTTTTAAGTGTCCGACACCCCTTAAACTGAGTCAATTCATTAACTATAAAAACTTTAAAAAATTTATCGTGTATTATAAAGTTTCCTAAACTCCTGTGTGTACTACAAGCAGTCTTATTTACATCAATATAAAGATAAAAATTTATTTACGCTACATTTTGTTTTGTCAGTTTTCAGTTTATTCCCCTTAAACGCAATAAAATAATAATGTAACACCCAAGTAATAAAAACTACTTTAATTAACGATTTGAAACTTACGTAACGAAGAGAAACGCACATAAATAAAAGTATTTATGTTTGTTTGACTACAGTTTACAAAAAGTATAAGGCAAACAACAATTTTTATTTAATTAAAACACTATGTCATTAAAATATTGGGAATAGAAGAACTTAAAAAAAATAACAATTTGAAATGAGTATATTTCAATTATGAGTAATTTAGGGCCGTCACAACGTTGTATAGGGACTTTCCGGTCCCTTCAGATTTTCACACTTCAAGCACTATTCATTTTTAGAGTGATCCTTAAAGTCTTTAGCAAAAATATCCCACCAGGTATGGTGGGGCACTACGCAGAGAGAGAGAGAGATAGAGATAGATAGATAGAGAGAGAGAGAGAGAGAGAGAGAGAGAGAGAGAGAGAGAGAGAGAGAGAGAGAGAGAGAGAGAGAGAGAGAGAGAGAGAGAGAGAGAGAGAGAGAGAGAGAGAGAGAGAGAGAGAGAGAGAGAGAGAGAGAGAGAGAGAGAGAGAGAGAGAGAGAGAGAGAGAGAGAGAGAGAGAGAGAGAGAGAGAGAGAGAGAGAGAGAGAGAGAGAGAGAGAGAGAGAGAGAGAGAGAGAGAGAGAGAGAGAGAGAGAGAGAGAGAGAGAGAGAGAGAGAGAGAGAGAGAGAGAGAGAGAGAGAGAGAGAGAGAGAGAGAGAGAGAGAGAGAGAGAGAGAGAGAGAGAGAGAGAGAGAGAGAGAGAGAGAGAGAGAGAGAGAGAGAGAGAGAGAGAGAGAGAGAGAGAGAGAGAGAGAGAGAGAGAGAGAGAGAGAGAGAGAGAGAGAGAGAGAGAGAGAGAGAGAGAGAGAGAGAGAGAGAGAGAGAGAGAGAGAGAGAGAGAGAGAGAGAGAGAGAGAGAGAGAGAGAGAGAGAGAGAGAGAGAGAGAGAGAGAGAGAGAGAGAGAGCTTAGCAGGTATTACATAAATATTTTATTTGTTTCCCTGCAATTATACAAGACACTTGCAAAATAAATTCGTTCGAAAAGTTGTTGAAAAGATTTTTTACAGAAAAAGAAATATATATATAGAATAGAAGATTTTTTTATCACGTAATGTACATTTTTTCAATGTAATGGCAATTTTATTTCATCGTTCTTACTTTTTAAAATAGTTATGTCAGTATTACTACTAATTTTAGATTAGGTTAATCATTTTAGCTATGACGATTGATATATACATCTTGTGCATAACAATTTTATCTATTCAATAAAATGAAATTTTTACTTCAAATTGGAGGAATTCACAAAACTAACAACTTCAAGTGCAGACTTGCAGGTGGAAACAATGTAATAAACAGGAATTGAGATAAATAAGGTGTAAGAGACAGTAATACATTTGTGGTTCCTGCTTGTCTAACTGGCCATGTATCTCTTTCCTCTTGGTGCCATATATTTGTTTAAGGACCTTTTAATTCGTTGCACTATAAGGCAGTGGAGGGAAACTCCAAATTTGGCTTAATTTCTTCAGTTCTTTGGATCGATTCCTCATATGTAAAAGTACTTTCACATTTAATTATTGTTATGAATTTAATAAATTGTTTTTATTTATACACATGGTAGCTTTAGTGTAAAATAAATAGGCCTATTATAAGTTAGTATAAATAACAAAAATGTTAATTATTCAAACAATATAAATAATTTACTATAGTAACAATTCATAATTCAGTTTATTCAGCTGTAATAGTGATGTGGATATATGACTAAGAGTTGAGTTATGGCAAAACATTTTACGAAAAAGAAACCATTTATGAAATTAACCGAAGTTATGATTGTTATGTGATGTGATGTAAACAAAAATTCAAAGGAAACTGAATTGTTACCGTGTGCACCAAAGCAATATTACGATTGGAGAGCACTAATTTTGTTAAGGTAAATATTTAATCAAATGTTATTGCAATTTTTCATTAAATTTTAAATAAAATTAGAGCAGAATAAAGTTTTAACTACGTATATTGGTATATGTTTACCCTATGACAACAAAGGGTGCGGGTTAAATATAGCGCACATAGGACTATCGGCAACGGGAGAGAATCATCCCTCCATTCAGTTGCCGTTGATTGTGGGCGTGACTAACGTCCACCTCCAAAGAGTTCAACTTCCACAAAAGTGTTTAGTTAAAAAAATGTTAATCCACGTTACATTAGTCGATATTTATTTGGTACACTATATTTCATTGTGCAGGATATAAATAGTCAGTAATTATTCAATTGAATACTAAATAATGATTTACTAATATTGTTTTAAGCTTGTTTCGTTCAAACCAAACCAACCAAATGTCACTGGTGCTAATTACGTATTTGCACTTACTATATCGCAATGCTAGCAGATGGCCCATGACTCAAGTCGCCATGACTATTTTTAATATAACTAAACTGAAGGAAGATTAGTTCTCTATCTCACTCCCACCACTCGTTTCATCTCTTTTGCACAGAGCATTTACTAGGCCACTGTCTAAGTTGATATATATATGTTTAAAATGTACATACAGGGTGTCCCAAAAGTCGACGTCCAAACTTCACAGACTTGTTATATGGATTATTTCCAACAAAAAATGTTCTTTGTGTATTTATCGTATTGTTAACAGTTACCGAGCTATTGACTTTTTAAATATTTTTAAAAATATGTGTACTGCAACAGAAAAAATCAATTTTGTGCAAGAAATAATGCACACAGAGCCTTAAAACTTTTACAGTATAAATTTATAAAAAAGTGAAAGTGTTTCTTATGGTCATAGCTCTCATTATTTTCCATGGCTTTACGATATTTTCACCTAGTATCAGGGTCTTTTGGGCAAAGGCCATGGTTAGGGTCCTCATTAGATGATGCTAGGTGGAAGTATTCAGCCCAAATTGCTTGTTTCATTTGATCTAGGCTACTAACATTCCTACGAATGGCCAGGCCAAAATACTTTTGTATTTCATTTATGCCAGCATCTGTAAGGCGGCCGCGACCACCAATTGTCTTCCCATCCGTCAATTTAGTTTGGGACATTTTTGTTTCAGTCGACGAAGACAAGCACCCATACGCTTTTGCACATGGCCAATGCACTCAAGTTTTTCTGTTGAAATGTCAGGACCATATGGCTGTTCAGCTACATATTTACTATAATATACAGCTACATATCAGTACTATAATAAATATACACTCACGCTACAACCGCAAGTAGCAGTTTTGTCGGAAAATATTCATGTAAAGGTTTACAAAATAGGTCATATTGAGAAAAGTACTTGTTCGATTAATGTAAAATTAGTGTTAAATTAAAGGCAATAAAATAAAGAACAAATAACACATAAAAAAAATGAAATTTTAATATTTTTTAAGTGTCCGACTCCCCTTAAACTGAGTCAATTCATTAACTATAAAAACTTTAAAAAATTTATCGTGTATTATAAAGTTTCCTAAACTCCTGTGTGTACTACAAGCAGTCTTATTTACATCAATATAAAGATAAAAATTTATTTACGCTACATTTTGTTTTGTCAGTTTTCAGTTTATTCCCCTTAAACGCAATAAAATAATAATGTAACACCCAAGTAATAAAAACTACTTTAATTAACGATTTGAAACTTACGTAACGAAGAGAAACGCACATAAATAAAAGTATTTATGTTTGTTTGACTACAGTTTACAAAAAGTATAAGGCAAACAACAATTTTTATTTAATTAAAACACTATGTCATTAAAATATTGGGAATAGAAGAACTTAAAAAAAATAACAATTTGAAATGAGTATATTTCAATTATGAGTAATTTAGGGCCGTCACAACGTTGTATAGGGACTTTCCGGTCCCTTCAGATTTTCACACTTCAAGCACTATTCATTTTTAGAGTGATCCTTAAAGTCTTTAGCAAAAATATCCCACCAGGTATGGTGGGGCACTACGCAGAGAGAGAGAGATAGAGATAGATAGATAGATAGATAGAGAGAGAGAGAGAGAGAGAGAGAGAGAGAGAGAGAGAGAGAGAGAGAGAGAGAGAGAGAGAGAGAGAGAGAGAGAGAGAGAGAGAGAGAGAGAGAGAGAGAGAGAGAGAGAGAGAGAGAGAGAGAGAGAGAGAGAGAGAGAGAGAGAGAGAGAGAGAGAGAGAGAGAGAGAGAGAGAGAGAGAGAGAGAGAGAGAGAGAGAGAGAGAGAGAGAGAGAGAGAGAGAGAGAGAGAGAGAGAGAGAGAGAGAGAGAGAGAGAGAGAGAGAGAGAGAGAGAGAGAGAGAGAGAGAGAGAGAGAGAGAGAGAGAGAGAGAGAGAGAGAGAGAGAGAGAGAGAGAGAGAGAGAGAGAGAGAGAGAGAGAGAGAGAGAGAGAGAGAGAGAGAGAGAGAGAGAGAGAGAGAGAGAGAGAGAGAGAGAGCTTAGCAGGTATTACATAAATATTTTATTTGTTTCCCTGCAATTATACAAGACACTTGCAAAATAAATTCGTTCGAAAAGTTGTTGAAAAGATTTTTTACAGAAAAAGAAATATATATATAGAATAGAAGATTTTTTTATCACGTAATGTACATTTTTTCAATGTAATGGCAATTTTATTTCATCGTTCTTACTTTTTAAAATAGTTATGTCAGTATTACTACTAATTTTAGATTAGGTTAATCATTTTAGCTATGACGATTGATATATACATCTTGTGCATAACAATTTTATCTATTCAATAAAATGAAATTTTTACTTCAAATTGGAGGAATTCACAAAACTAACAACTTCAAGTGCAGACTTGCAGGTGGAAACAATGTAATAAACAGGAATTGAGATAAATAAGGTGTAAGAGACAGTAATACATTTGTGGTTCCTGCTTGTCTAACTGGCCATGTATCTCTTTCCTCTTGGTGCCATATATTTGTTTAAGGACCTTTTAATTCGTTGCACTATAAGGCAGTGGAGGGAAACTCCAAATTTGGCTTAATTTCTTCAGTTCTTTGGATCGATTCCTCATATGTAAAAGTACTTTCACATTTAATTATTGTTATGAATTTAATAAATTGTTTTTATTTATACACATGGTAGCTTTAGTGTAAAATAAATAGGCCTATTATAAGTTAGTATAAATAACAAAAATGTTAATTATTCAAACAATATAAATAATTTACTATAGTAACAATTCATAATTCAGTTTATTCAGCTGTAATAGTGATGTGGATATATGACTAAGAGTTGAGTTATGGCAAAACATTTTACGAAAAAGAAACCATTTATGAAATTAACCGAAGTTATGATTGTTATGTGATGTGATGTAAACAAAAATTCAAAGGAAACTGAATTGTTACCGTGTGCACCAAAGCAATATTACGATTGGAGAGCACTAATTTTGTTAAGGTAAATATTTAATCAAATGTTATTGCAATTTTTCATTAAATTTTAAATAAAATTAGAGCAGAATAAAGTTTTAACTACGTATATTGGTATATGTTTACCCTATGACAACAAAGGGTGCGGGTTAAATATAGCGCACATAGGACTATCGGCAACGGGAGAGAATCATCCCTCCATTCAGTTGCCGTTGATTGTGGGCGTGACTAACGTCCACCTCCAAAGAGTTCAACTTCCACAAAAGTGTTTAGTTAAAAAAATGTTAATCCACGTTACATTAGTCGATATTTATTTGGTACACTATATTTCATTGTGCAGGATATAAATAGTCAGTAATTATTCAATTGAATACTAAATAATGATTTACTAATATTGTTTTAAGCTTGTTTCGTTCAAACCAAACCAACCAAATGTCACTGGTGCTAATTACGTATTTGCACTTACTATATCGCAATGCTAGCAGATGGCCCATGACTCAAGTCGCCATGACTATTTTTAATATAACTAAACTGAAGGAAGATTAGTTCTCTATCTCACTCCCACCACTCGTTTCATCTCTTTTGCACAGAGCATTTACTAGGCCACTGTCTAAGTTGATATATATATGTTTAAAATGTACATACAGGGTGTCCCAAAAGTCGACGTCCAAACTTCACAGACTTGTTATATGGATTATTTCCAACAAAAAATGTTCTTTGTGTATTTATCGTATTGTTAACAGTTACCGAGCTATTGACTTTTTAAATATTTTTAAAAATATGTGTACTGCAACAGAAAAAATCAATTTTGTGCAAGAAATAATGCACACAGAGCCTTAAAACTTTTACAGTATAATTTTAATCAGTGTATTTGCATAGTTTTACAGTTTTAAGGCATTTCGGAATGTTAAAAACATAAATTAATAGTGTTTAAACTTTATTTTTTTAACTTAAAACAAAGTTCCTATTACATTCAAACAGTGACTGCAAATGTATTTTTACCCTAAGCTAATGCCCAAATATCTTAAAAACTTCCCGAATTAATGCAGAACTCAAAAATACTAACACATTAACAAATTCGTTAACTTCTTTAGAGAATTGGTGAATTTTTCTAAATAAGTACACGTTTTTGCGGGCTGGCCACTTGTCCACGCTTGCGTTGCAGCACTTCTTCGCGGAAGTTTTATGCATGGACAAAGCTAACAAGTCATTTCAATAATGTAACTGCTATTTAAACACACATTTTTGTGCTGACGTTATAATTTTATTAAGTAAATAATTTTATAAATATTTAGTGTAATACAGTAACATTAAAGTTGGCGAATTTTTAAGTGAAATTAATTGTTACAAGCAAACAAAGCAATAAGGATAATGGCCCACCTGTACAGTGGTAAGGAAATAGATTAAATAAATTATAGTACCATTTTTTGAAATATACTTATTACCTATTACCTATCAGGGAAGAAGGTCGAAATTTGAAATAAAAGTTCAAAATTCCGACCTTCTTCCCTGATACAAAGCTGACAACAACGACAATTTCTCCGTAGAGAAAGAAAGGATTGTTTATTATTCTTAATTGTGTTGGTAACTGTTATTCATTGTTTTAGTTCTTCTTGTGTATGGAAATCAGAAGAAATCACCAATTCCCTGTAGTATCTCCACAAAAATAAATCCTTGGAGTTTAGATCAGATGATCTGGGCGGCCATTCTATGGTTCCTCGTTTTCCAATCCAACAATTTTGGAATTCAGCATTTAGATAGAGCCCAACTTCATGAGAATAATGGACTGGAGTGCCATCACATTGAAACCAAATATTTTCACGTATGACAAATGTAACATCTTCAAGGATTTCTCTAAGGTTTTTATACAGAAAGTTAAAATAATTTGCTCCATTCAGTCTACCTGGAAACTCAAATGGCCTAACTAATTTGCCTTTAACGATACCAGCCCACATGTTTATTCCAAACTAGAGCTGAAAGATATAATTTCTTATTACTTTAGGGTATTCATATGACAAATAATGTGTGTTATGATCATTGTACATTTTTGTTCTTTTGACAAAACTTTCGTCAGTGCACAAAATGTTATTGAAAACCCCAGGATGAATTTAATTTCTTCTAAGCATCTCTCTACAAAAGCGCGCTCTTCTAGCATAATCTGTGGGTAGAAGAGATTGAACTCGCTGCATATGATAAGGATATAACTGGTAACTTTTAAGGCTCTGGTGAACTGATGAACTTGGTATGGCAGTCTGTTTGGATAAACGGTGGACACTTGTAGTTGGATCTTCACAATTATTTAATCATATTTATTGTTAATACGGGTTCTGCCTAACCTCTCAAAATGTCCGGGAATCTTACCCTCCTGATAAGATCTATGCAGATACAGAAATACTATATGATCAGGAAATCGTTCTCTGTTAAGATACCTAACTTTATATTCCCTTACAACAGCATGGGCATTTCCGTTACAAAGACCATACAACAAAAATGCACGTCTTTATACCTATACTGTACTTTCTATTTATTAATTGAATACAAGTGAAGAAAATATGCATGAACCATCTCAATCCTGATCCACTTATTTTTCATTTATCTCCTTAAATTATTCCTCGACTAAATTGGAGAAGATTTCAGTTATATTAATATAAACTCAAATTACAAAAAAAGAAAAAAAAACTACAATTCAAATAAATACATTCTACGTTTTATTTGCTTTCCTTTACAATTGTTGAACGAAATCAGCTCTTATCCTCTTGAATAATACATTGTATTGTTATATAATAAAATGTTTCTTAATTATTAGTGGTGCTACAATATAATTTAAAATAGATTGTATGAAAATTCTATTTACTGTGTCATCAATAATCCCCCCAACACTTTAAACACTAGCATGTTTTATTATACGAATGGGGTTACTCCATAGAATTTAGTAGTAAAACATTTATATATTTATATAAAAAGGTATAATTTTGCCGAATAAGTAGTCAGAAAACATTTTTCCGCTTATTTAAACTTATTAAGTCGGAGGGTGGTGAGCTTGGTTTAAAAAAATCAATAGCAATATTTCATGATATTATATAGAAAATGTTAAGTTAACTCAGTTGTAATACCTTAAAAGCTATTATTTTTATATATTATAAATATACAACTACGTAGTTCGGATTCTACGTACAGCTGTTGGTCCCTTAGTTGCTAAGGTCATCTGACCAATAGTAAGTCAAACTAAGTTTGTAACCGGTCTACAAAGGACATCCACACTCAATAAAAAAAATAATTTGCTCTTGTATATTTAACTTAAAATAGGCACAAATTTGTGTCAGCGTCTCATAGTTGAGAGTTTTCTGAGAGACAAGTAAAGTTCATTAATTCAGAGATATATTATTTGATTTGCTGTGCTGACCTCAATTTTAATGAAAAAGAGGTTAAGCATTTGATATTAATTAGTGAAGTAAATTTTTATTACATCATGTTTTAGGAGAACTAATTTTGTAACTGCTAAAGGGAAACTGATCATATAATAAATGGTTACAAATAATTGGCACACACTATCCCCCAATTAAACACTAAAAAATCAAAACTTTGAAAATTACCAGTTTGGATTCCCAAGTATGTTTTTCATAACTCAAAATCCAGTTAATTTAGATAAATGCAGTTTTTACTAAAATATTTTTAATTGTACGTCACATCTTTAATGAAAATTTGATTATAATCGTTAAAGCCGTTTTTAAGGAAATTCTATTTTTATATGATGTTTGCTTAGAACAATTAAAAAAAAAAACTAAAATTTCAAAATGTTAATTAATGGTTTGGATATATAGGCTAGATAGACATACATACCAAATTTCATAAATATTGATCCATCCATTTGGTCTCCAGCGAACTGCACATACACACAAATAGACAAACATACGGACAGACACCATAGTCTTAAAAAAACTTTTTCGTTCAGGGGACCATAAATGGTGTTTTAGACAAACATGTAAACATTTTATTTTTGGACGATTACAATAATTTCTCTATGCTATGGGAGAAAGTAAAATACACCGATTTTATAAATTAAAACAACCTCTCCCCTTTGTAATGATAATTTTATTATGCTAGCGGCCAGTCAGCAGCACTGAGTATGTCTGCACTGTTTCCATCCTCAGCCGTTATTGCCAGTTTATCTAGCTTGCTACTTGAAACGCTAGATTCGTGGTAGCTCCACTTTGCTACAATGGAAGTGTCATGAATGTGGTAATGTATATATATTTGTTAGTCTATTTACGCCAGTAATA
The DNA here is from genome assembly GCA_035578905.1 of Stictocephala bisonia. Taxonomy (NCBI): domain Eukaryota; kingdom Metazoa; phylum Arthropoda; class Insecta; order Hemiptera; family Membracidae; genus Stictocephala; species Stictocephala bisonia. The sequence continues at coordinate 599,503 of JAQJVL010000162.1, read as the reverse complement.
GACGGTCCATCGAGCATATTCTTAGTGGAATTCCCGAGATTTGAGCCCGTAACCCTCTGCATATAAAGCCTAAGCTAGCAAGAGGCCTATTTTTTCGTTTCCATAGAAACATAAATTTTACAAAATTCAAATTATTATAGACCATTCAGTTATATTCAACAGAATACCAATACTCTATAAATGTATCAACAAGGTATTGACGAGGACCCAGAGGTTGAGTTACAATATGCACAATGGGATTTTAGTCCCAATCCTGGAACTGGAAGTATGATATACATGATACCTGAACATAGCATAGCGGTGCAACACACAATCACCTATCCTAATCAAGAGTTTATTGCTTTTCCAAGCAATACAAGTACACAGCCTGGAATGGATGTTTACAGAGGGACAGCAAACTTGTATAACTCACCTAATCGTGAAGACTACACATCGACACAAAATACAAACTGCTCTCCAGATACTACCACACTAGTTTGTGAACGAAAGCAAGAGTATAATAATGTTATAACCGATGCCAGTTCAGAGTATGCAATAGAGATTTTCTATGGCCCGGCAGACTTATTCCATCTACCTACAACTGAAAATACTTTAAAATCGACCCAAAAATTAAGAAACTATCCTGATGTTACCAAACTAGTTAGTAATCAAGAACTACATTTTAGTGGTATTTTAAGCAATACAAGTACACATCAAGGAGTACCAGTTTTACAAAGCAGAGCAAACTTGGAGAACTTGACTGAACGTGAAGATAATAGGACATCGACACAGAAAATATACACCTCTTCTGATAGTACTAAACTGGTTAGTGAACAAAACCAACTATTAAGTCATATTCTAAGCAAGAAAAGTACACAGCAAGAAGTAGAAGTTTTAAAAAGCAGAGCAAATTTGGATAACTTGACTGAACATGAAGATATTAGGACATCAAAATTGGAAATACATAGCTCTCCAGATAGTAATAAACTGGTTAGTGAACAAAACCAACTATTAAGTCATATTCTAAGCAAGAAAAGTACACAGCAAGAAGTAGAAGTTTTAAAAAGCAGAGCAAACTTGGATAACTTGACTGAACGTGAAGATAATAGGACATCAAAACTGGAAATCAATACCTCTCATGAGAGTAATAAACTGGTTAGTGAACAAAACCAACTATTAAGTCATATTCTAAGCAAGAAAAGTACACAGCAAGAAGTAGAAGTTTTACAAAGCAGAGCAAACTTGGATAACTTGACTGAACGTGAAGATAATAGGACATCGAAACTGGAAATCAATACCTCTCATGATAGTAATAAACTGGTTAGTGAACAAAACCAACTATTAAGTCATATTCTAAGCAAGAAAAGTACACAGCAAGAAGTAGAAGTTTTAAAAAGCAGAGCAAACTTGGATAACTTGACTGAACGTGAAGATAATAGGACATCGAAACTAGAAATTAATACCTCTCATGATAGTAATAAACTGGTTAGTGAACAAAACAAACTATTAAGTCATATTCTAAGCAAGAAAAGTACACAGCAAGAAGTAGAAGTTTTAAAAAGCAGAGCAACCTTGGATAACTTGACTGAACGTGAAGATAATAGGACATCGAAACTGGAAATCAATACCTCTCATGATAGTAATAAACTGGTTAGTGAACAAAACCAACTATTAAGTCATATTCTAAGCAAGAAAAGTACACAGCAAGAAGTAGAAGTTTTAAAAAGCAGAGCAAACTTGGATAACTTGACTGAACGTGAAGATAATAGGACATCGAAACTGGAAATAAATACCTCTCATGATAGTAATAAACTGGTTAGTGAACAAAAGCAACGTTTAAGTACTAATCTAAGCAAGAAAAGTACACAGCAAGAAGTAGAAGTTTTGCAAAGCAGAGCAAACTTGGATAACTTGACTGAACGTGAAGATAATAGGACATCGAAACTGGAAATAAATACCTCTCATGATAGTAATAAACTAGTTAGTGAACAAAACCAACTATTAAGTCATATTCTAAGCAAGAAAAGTACACAGCAAGAAGTAGAAGTTTTAAAAAGCAGAGCAAACTTGGATAACTTGACTGAACGTGAAGATAATAGGACATCGAAACTGGAAATAAATACCTCTCATGATAGTAATAAACTGGTTAGTGAACAAAAGCAACGTTTAAGTACTAATCTAAGCAAGAAAAGTACACAGCAAGAAGTAGAAGTTTTGCAAAGCAGAGCAAACTTGGATAACTTGACTGAACGTGAAGATAATAGGACATCGAAACTGGAAATAAATACCTCTCATGATAGTAATAAACTAGTTAGTGAACAAAACCAACTATTAAGTCATATTCTAAGCAAGAAAAGTACACAGCATGAAGTAGAAGTTTTACAAAGCAGAGCAAACTTGGATAACTTGACTAAACGTGAAGATAATAGGACATCGAACCTGGAAATAAATACCTCTCCTGATAGTAATAAACTGGTTAGTGAACAAAAGCAACGTTTAAGTGCTAATCTAAGCAAGGAAAGTACACAGCAAGAAGTAGAAGTTTTGCAAAGCAGAGCAAACTTGGATAACTTGACTGAACGTGAAGATAATAGGATATCGAAACTAGAAATAAATACCTCTCATGATAGTAATAAGCTGGTTAGTGAACAAAAGCAACGGTTAATTACTAATTTAAGCAATAATAGTACACAGCAAGAAGTAGAAGTTTTAAAAAGCAGAGCAAACTTGGATAACTTGACTGAACGTGAAGATAATAGGACATCGAAACTGGAAATCAATACCTCTCCTGATAGTAATAAACTGGTTAGTGAACAAAAGCAACGGTTAAGTGCTAATCTAAGCAATAAAATTATACAGCAAGAGGTAGAAGTTTTAAAAAGCAGAGCAAACTTGGAAAACTTGCCTGGAATTGAAGATAATAAGACATCGAAACAAGAAATAAACATCACTCCTGATAGCACTAAACTAGTTAGTGAGCAAAAACCACAGTTAAGTCATATTCTAAGCAAGAAAAGTACACAGCAAGAGGTAGAAGTTTTAAAGAGCAGAGCAAACTTTGATAAATTGTCTGAAATTGAAGATAATAGGAAATCGGAACAAGAAATAAACACCTCTCTTCATAGTAGTAAACTGATTAGTGAACAAAAGCAACGGTTAAGTCATAGTCTAAGCAAGAACAGTACACAGCAAGAAGTAGAAGTTTTAAAAAGCAGAGCAATCTTGGATATCTTGCCTGAAATTGAAGATAATAGGACATTGACTCAGGAAATAAACACCTCCCCTAAGAGTACTAAACGGGCTAGTGAAGAAAAGCAACAGTTAAGTCATAGTCTAAGCAATAAAAGTACACAGCAAGAAGTAGAAGTTTTAAATAGCAGAGCAAACTTAGATAACTTGAATGAACTTGAAGATAGTAAGACATCGACACAGAAAATAAACAGCACTCCTGACACTACCAAAAAAATTAGCGAACAAAAGCAAGAGTTAAGTGCTAATCTAAGCAAGACTAGTAAACAGCAAGGAACAGAGATTTTCCAGCCCAGGGCAAACTTAGATAACTTCTCTGAACTTGAAGATAATAAAACATCGACACAGGAATTAAACACCTCTGCTGATAGTACTTCACTGATAGTACTAAGTGAACAAAAGCAACGGTTAAGTGCTAATCAAAGCAATACTAGTAAACAGCAAGGAATAGAGGTTTTCGAAGCCAGAGCAAACTTAGATAACTTGAATGAACTTGAGGATAATAAGACATCGACACAGGAAATAAACACCTCTTCTAATGGTAAACTTTTGAGAGAACAAAAGCAACAATTAAGTGATATTCTAAGCAATAAAAGTACACATCAAGGAGTAGAGCTTTTAAAAAGCAGAGGAAACTTAGATAGCTTTCCTGAACTTGAAGATAATAATCTACCTAAACAAAAAATAAACAGCTCTCCCGATACGAATGAAGTAGTAAGTGAACGAAAGCAAGAGTTAAGTGATATTCTAAGCAATACTAGTAAACAAGTTAGCGAACGAAAGCAAGAGTTAAGTGATTTTCTAAGCAATACTAGTAAACAAGTTAGCGAACGAAAGCAAGAGTTAAGTGATATTCTAAGCAATAAAAGTGCACATCAAAGAACAGAGGTTTTCCAAGCCAGAGCAAACTTAGATAACTTGCCTGAACTTACAGAAAATACAAATACTGATACAATGGCAGAAAAAATAAACAGCTCTCTTGATATTAATGGACTGGTTAGTGAACGAAAGCAAGAGTTAAGTGCTATTCTAAGCAATACAAGTAAACAAGTTAGCGAACGAAAGAAAGAGTTAAGTGCTATTATAAGCACTATTAGTAAACAAGTTAGCGAAAGAAAGCAAGAGTTAAGTGATATTTTAAGCAGTACAAGTAAACAGCAAGGAATGGATATTTTCCAAGCCAGAGCAAACTTAGATAACTTGCCTGAACTTGAAGATAGTAAGACATCGACACAAAAAATATACAGGTATCCCGATACTAATGAACTCCTTTTTGAACGAAATCAAGAGTTAAGTGCTATTCTAAGCAATACAAGTAAACAAGTTAGCGAACGAAAGAAAGAGTTAAGTGCTATTCTAAGCAATACTAGTAAACAAGTTAGTGAACGAAAGCAAGAGTTAAGTGATATTCTAAGCAATACTAGTAAACAAGTTAGCGAACGAAAGCAAGAGTTAAGTGATATTCTAAGCAATAAAAGTGCACAGCAAAGAACAGAGGTTTTCCAAGCCAGAGCAAACTTAGATAACTTGCCTGAAATTACAGAAAATGATACATTGGCACAAAAAATAAACAGCTCTCTTGATATTAATGGACTGTTTAGTGAACGAAAGCAAGAGTTAAGTGCTATTCTAAGTAATACAAGTAAACAAGTTAGCGAACGAAAGAAAGAGTTAAGTGCTATTATAAGCAATATTAGTAAACAAGTTAGCGAACGAAAGCAAGAGTTAAGTGATACTCTAAGCAATACTAGTAAACAGCAAGGAATATATGTTTTCCAGCCCGGGGCAAACTTAGATAATTCGTCTAATCCAAAGTATCTAAGTGTTAAGGACACGACTACACTGCTTGGTGAGCTTGAAAACCTACGTGTTGAATTAGGACAGAGCATGAAAGAGATGTCCTTAATAAGGGATAAGGTGTCAAAAGTGATAAAACTAGGTCACTCTAGGCCACACTAAGTCCTAGTGTAATGTCCATACAGAATACTTCTGAAAAAAAGCAATCCAGCACAGGTCCGGTATCATCATCAATCACGGTTTACTGGGGATTTGTATGAAAACTTGCGAGCATTCAATTAGAAAATAAGTGCATCATAATTAAATAATGGAAGTGATGTTTAAATTGATTAAATAACATTTTAATATGTTTGGAATAATTTATATTATTATGATAGTTATGATATAATGTAATAAAAAAAGAAACTATTTAATATAGGAGTCCAAACATATATTAATGCTTTTCAATTGGTCAATATTATAAAAACAAAAAAACTCAAGTCCATATTATTACATAAGTATAAATACAGATGTTTAAAGTAATTTAACAAATTCTATCTTTAAAACCTAGTATTATACTTAAAAATTGATTAGTTTTTTTCTCATGAACACGAATATGACGAAAGATTATTTATGCTACAAGTAATATCTGAGATATTATACAAAAAAGTGGCTTAGGTTATTGAATGTTGACCTTGGACACTTATCCCTGATGCATCACAAAACCTACAAGACAGTCTTAACCATATTGAAATGTGGCTGTATAAATGGAGGATCAAGGTGAATGAAACCAAATCTAGCCATATCACCTTTACCCTAAGACATGGACTCTCTCCCCCTGTATCACTCAACAACGTCCCTTTACCTCAAGTAGATTCTGTCAAATATTTATGTATACATCTGGATAAGATATTGACTTGGAAAACACATATGTGGCATAAATGACTGCAACTAAATTTGAAATCCCAAAAACTGTCATGGCTTCTGAACTACAAATCAAAACTTAGTAAACTTAACAAAATTCTTCTTTATAAAATGATATTAAAACCTGTCTGGACATATATTTTGTAACTTTGTGGGTCGAGTAGTGAATCAAATATTGAAGTTACTCAAAGTTTTCAGTCGAAGACTTTAAGAACGATTATTGGTGCTCCATGGTTCGTTTCAAACAGAACTATACACAATGATCTTCAGATTTTGACAGTGAAACAAGCGGATTAGTTCAAAATACCAAGAAAAGTTAAACAATCATCAAAATTACCTTGCACATAATTTACTTGATACCTCTCATGAGGTCGCAAGGTTGAATCGAGCAACGGTATTGACTTTTTCTCATTCTCATTCAAAGACTTTTTTGGTCCACTATTTCTAAATAGTCACCTACTCACGTGCTTATAAACATGCCATATCTTTTACCTATTGTTATGTTGAATTTAACAGATCGTAAAATAAAACAGAGTTATATAACAAAAAAATTTAACTAACCTAACTTTACCTAACCTTTTTTAGTTTATAACTCAGATTTTTCCGTAAACAGGCATAGGTGTCTTGATGGAGTTTGAGAGGAAAAACAGACAATTTAAATGTTATTGGCGTACTTGTTGATGTCATTATGTTTTTAATTTTTGTAAATCAGTATTCCAGCCAAAACATGGCTTTGGATTTGTGATTGTGGTGTTATAATTGATTTTTTTATCGTTAAAATTAGATGGAACCTACATAGTCCACATTTAACCAAAAAAATTAAATAATAAATAAACGTAAATAGCAAAAGTAAATAGAGCTGTTCGTTGTAATTGTTAAAAATATTATGATTTTATAAGTGTATTACATGGCTTTTCACTATAGTTAGTAGTATACATGGTAACTAGAATAATACGGTAGTTATCACGCGCATGGTGGGCATTAAATCTTGGTGTCAATGACGTCACACAGACGTATCAGCTGGTTCACCTGCTACACCGAATGCAGTAATAATCAGTAACTGCTTTTTCTCAATCACTGATTTCAATAATAGCAAGGCTTTGTAACCGTTAATAACTATTAATACGTCTACACAAGTACTTATAATAGTTATATTATTATTAAAAAATGTTGGCCAAAAGAAATAAAATTAGAACATTTTCAGACAAAAGAACTGATTTTTTTTGATTTAACATGTATGAAAAATGTAATAATTCAAGACTGCATTATTAATATATGCTTAATTGAAAAAGCCGTTTCAATACTTGACACTTGTTATTTATTTATACATAAACAAGTTTAAACCAAACAATCATAATTTAATTGGATTAATTGGACAAACTAATGTAATCATCTCATAAATTAACCGTTACATAA
>JAQJVL010000162.1:457159-587159 GCA_035578905.1 Stictocephala bisonia | reverse complement strand
TTGTTTATTTATTATTATACATACTATTTTGTTATTTATTTATTACTATACATACTATTTTGTTATAAGTTTAATACATCAGTTAAATGTTATTTGAATGTAACAATAATTCCTATAATTGAGAGAAAAATAAAGAATTTATTATTATTATTATTATTTTTAGTCATGTCTTTTTTCAGCTCTTATTAAATTAAAGCCAATTTTAGTCTTGTGGAATAAAGGAAACGTTGAGTGGATTTCTACCCGTTAGTTTGGAATTTATATAAATCCATTCTCAATGGAACTATGATACAAAAGTATAATAGCAAAAGGATACTTTTTATTAAACATTTAACGCAGTCACACGGAATTAATTAAAAACTGTTAAACTGTTATTACGATTTGGCCGGTTTATGCGATGAATCGACCGTCGTCTTAATCCGGCTTATCAAAGTTGTCCGTTCAAACTGAATACTCTAGATTATACAAAGTATCCTTTAATTTGGTGGTTTTAATCACCCTCCTTCAAAAGCTGGCAGATGATAGTTATAATTTTTTTTTTTTTACTTGAACCCAAAAAAAAAAAAAAATAATAATAATCCTAGTGGTGGTGAAATGCTGTTTGGATAAGTTGAATATTTTGATAATTTAAAAACCTGCTCTGTATTTTTTTGAGAATGTTCATATTTTGCATTTCTTTTGTATTTTGTATTGTGTTTTATATTTCGTACAATTGTCTTATGTGTGATAGTTTTTAATAACACTTGACTTTTGCAACAGTCAACCACAGTCTTCAAGCATGTAGTTTTTTAGTCTTTTCTTGAAATACTCTAGGTTAAAGGAAAACTAGAACTATTTTCCAACTTAGGATTAGATAATAAGTACACCTGAAGACGACAGGTGTGTTTTACCTATCAAAACATTATGTTTGTTCACAAATCATTGTAAATCTCCAAATATGATCTACCAAACATCAACAATCTAATACTGACGAATGATTTTCAACCTTTATAACAACATACATTTTTTCACAGATAATTGAATTTTTTATAACTATGTGCAATAAAGTATAATTTTCGATCGGAATAATACATTTGAAATCGTTAATTAGCGGAGAAACAATTTGTTCAAATTATTAACTTTGAAATTCAAACTACCACTACTCTGTAAAGGATAAACCTTACGTTTCTAAGTCCAGTTTGTGGCATTCAATTTCTCTTGAATAGACCTTTCATTTGATACAAAATTCGACCTAAGCTTACGTAGATTTTCATTTAACTCATCTTGAGCCGTCTCCCTGAAAATATGAAATGTCGCTAATGGCGTCAAAAAGTATGTTCTTTGCATCAATGATTAAGTACAAGATTTCACTTAAAAAAATAGTTGTGAAAGCTTTTCCATATTTTTTTCTACCCTGTATGTCTTAGTCTCTGCTGTTCCAATGTGTTATTTACCAGTTATTCGTAGCAGAAGGGCGGTAATAAAATAAAGGTAAATCTTATAGATATAAAACCAATAATAAAGTTTTTTGCTTCTATAAATTCAGGAGCATTGTCCCAAAGACACCCCTGGACATTTGCCAGTCAATCAATGGAGGGCTTGGAGCCAACCGTCTTCGTCCAGTGAATTATCTTTAATGATAAAAATGTATGTACATACATTATGAGTTCATATACAATCAGTCGTTAACTTTATAAGACGGAAGAAAAAGACTTTTAACATTGTTTTATTTTAAATTAATCGTAACTTAACTTTTACGGCTTTTGTAATTTCACAAAAAGTAATTTGGAATTGTAATGCTAATCAATTGTTTAACATTTATTCCTAAAATAACTCATTAGTCAATATATGTTACCCTACGTTGCTAATTCTGTTTAAATATATTATATTTCTAACAAATTTATTTTCAATATATACGATCTTGTGTACAATGAAATTGAAACTCTAAATTAAAAAGAAAAAAACTGTTACCTTATAAAATCATATGTCTTACGTACTAAGTACATTCTTATTAAATTTAAAAATATTTTTATTCATACACAGTAATATTATTGTATACAAACATAAATATATAGATATGAAATATAACATGCATAAAGTGTTACATAACATATAACACTAGGTCGTATAATAATATCTGGCCATGATATGTGGTCATACATTTTTAAGTAAACAAGACATATTTGTTATAACAAGCCATCTTAAACTATATATTGTAAACGATGATTTATTTGAAAAAATAACTATACTAGTTTAAATACAACGTTTTTGTGATAAAGTAATACAAACAAAGATTTTCACATTTTCTTACAAAATCTTCCAATCCATTTTTGTAACAATGATACTTTTATACTAGTAAACAGATTAATTATTCTGATATTTCCTAAATGTGCTGGAAAATGAAACTCACAGGTTGGCTAGATACTTTTGTATTATAATTAACAAGCTACTATTTTTTTGTTGTTTTACGATAAATCCTGAAATATCTATCAATTACCGATATGAAAGATAATTGTTGTTAAAACCAGGTTAGGCCTTAACGATGTAATCCGAGGGAGATTGGAAAGTGTTCGGCCATCGCCAATTAACACCTCCTCACCCTTTCCCCGTCTAACTTGCACTCACCCTTCCTTATCCATTACATAATATATAAAACTCATGTTCAAATACCATTAACTGAATATTAAGTTTATGAGTTAGAAATGTATTTCAATATTAATTACTAATTTATTTACTTGTTTTTTCCGGGATCTTAATTTAATATTTGACAATGTTAATTATTTTTAAAAGAGGTTCGTACATACTCTATGCTCGATCGTCTTAATACCAAAATGTCGTTCGTTCAAAGGTTGCTATTAGTGTGCACACAACTAGATAAGTCTGGGGTGTCCATGTTGGATGGTAGTCATTATACGGATGTTGTGTGTCGGATAAAGCATAGTAATGCTGTAAGTCCCATAGTTTCCCGGACTATTTGGGTATTAATAAATGACACATTCTGAGCATAAGTTGAACGTAGTTAGCAACTTGATTTCACAGGTCATACATAATCATCCTTCTCATAAGTAATCATTCATATTTACCTTAAAATACGCAAAGTTCGTGACTGAATCTAAAATCTGAATAATAATAAACATCTAAATTATTAACAGCCGGTGAAATTCATTGTTAATTTGGATAGTACAAAGGACTTTTTCACTGTGTAACAGAGTGCAATGGAGATTTATTTTTGGCCATGCATTATTTATGTTCCCCAGATCCCTGAAGTATCGGTCTGACTAAGGATCTTCACTCAACTTGGGTCATTTTTGCCAAAACTCTCTTCAAAACAAACAGTTTTTACAGAAAGACTCTACTGGATTCTACTTGTAAGAAACTATTATAATATTTTGATCTTTTCTTCTGTTACTTCACTACCACTACTTTTTTGTCTCCGTTAATTCACTAGCGCTTGATAAATACTTTATTGCTCTAAACACAGTTCACCAATAAATCAGGCAAGCTTTTTAGTCATGTCTTTTTTCAGGTCTTATTAAATTAAAGCCAATTTTAGTCTTGGGGAATCAAGGAACGTTGAGTGGATTTCTACCCGTTGGAATTTATATAAATCCTTTTATATTGGAACTATGATACAAAAGTATAATAGCAAAAGGATACTTTTTATTAAACATTCCACGCAGTCACACGGAATTAATTAAAAACATAACAAACTAACCTACAATGTATACAAAAAAAATTTAAACTGTTATTACGATTTGGCCAGTCCATGCGATGAATCGACGGTCGTCATAATCCGGCTTATCAAAGTTGTCCGTTCAAACTGAATACTCTAGATTATACAAAGTATCCTTTAATTTGGTGGTTTTAATCACCCTCCTTCAAAAGCTGGCGGATAATAGTTATAATTTTTTTTTTTTACTTGAACCCAAACTATAAAAAAAAAAAAATAAACCTAGTGGTGTTGAAATGCTGGTTGGATAAGTTGAATATTTTGATCATTTAAAAACCTGCTCTGTATTTCTTTGAGAATGTTCATATTTTGCATTTATTTTGTATTTCGTATTGTGTCTTATATTTCGTACAATTGTCTTATGTGTGATAGTTTTTAATAACACTTGACTTTAGCAACTGTCAACCACAGTCTACAAGCATGTAGTTTTTTAGTCTTTTCTTGAAATACTCTAGGTTAAAGGGAAATTAGAACTATTTTCCAACCTAGGATTGGATAATAAGTACACCTGAAGACGACAGGTGTGTTTTACCTGTCAAAACATTATGTTTGTTCACAAATCATTGTAAATCTCCAAATATGATCTACCAATCATCAACAATCTGGTACTGACTAATAACTTTCAACCTTTATAACAACATAAATTTTTTCACAGATAATTGAATTTTTTATAACTATGTGCAATAAAGTATAATTTCCGATCGGAATAATATATTTGAAATCGTTAATTAGCGGAGAAATAATATTGTTCAAATTAGTAATTTTGAAATTCAAACTACCACTACTCTGTAAAGGATAAACCTTACGTTTCTAAGTCCAGTTTGTGTCGTTCAATTTCTCTTGAATAGACCTTTCATTTCATTAAAAATTCGACCTAGGCTTACGTAGATTTTCATTAAACTCATCTTGAGCCGTTTCCCTGAAAATATTAAATGTCGCTAATGGTGTCAAAAAGTATGTTCTTTGTATCAATGATTAAGTACAAGATTTCACTTTAAAAATAGTTGTGAAAGCATTTCCATATTTTTTTCCACCCTGTATGTCTAGCCTCTGCTGTTCCAATATGTTATTTACCAGTTATTCGTAGCAGAAGGGCGGTAATAAAACAAAGGTAAATCTTATAGATATAAAACCAATAATAAAGTTTTTTGCTTCTATAAATTCAGGAGCATTGTCCCAAAGACACCCCTGGACATTTGCCAGTCAATCAATGGAGGGCTTGGAGCCAACTGTCTTCGTCCAGGGAATTATCTTTAATGATAAAAATGTATGTACATACATTATGAGTTTATATACAATCAATCGTTAACTTTATAAGATGGAAGAAAAAGACTTTTAACATTGTTTTATTTTAAATTAATCGTAACTTAACTTTTACGGCTTTTGTAATTTCACAAAAAGTAATTTGGAATTGTAAAGCTAGTCAATTGTTCAACATTTATTCCTAAAATAACTCGTTAGTCAAAATATGTTACCCTACGCTGCTAATTCTGTTTAAATATATTACATTTTTAACAAATTTATTTTCAATATACACGATCTTGTGTACAATGTAATTGAAACTCTAAATTAAAAAGAAAAAACTGTTACCTAATAAAATCATATGTCTTACGTACTAAGTACATTCTCATTAAATTTAAAAATATTTTTATTCATACACAGTAATATTATTGTATTCAAACATAAAAATATAGATATGAAATATAACATAAATAGAGTGTTACATAACATATAACACTAGGTCGTATAATAATATCTGTCCATGATATGTGGTCATACATTTTTAAGTAAACAAGACATATTTGTTATAACAAGCCATCTTAAACTATATATTGTAAACGATGATTTATTTGAAAAAATAACTATACTAGTTTAAATACAACGTTTTTGTGATAAAGAAATACAAACAAAGATTTTCACATTTTCTTACAAAATCTTCCAATCCATTTTTGTAACAATGATACTTTTATACTAGTAAACAGATTAATTATTCTGATATTTCCTAAATGTGCTGGAAAATGAAACTCGCAGGTTGGCTAGATACTTTTGTATTATAATTAACAATCTACTATTTTTTTTTTGTTTCACGATAACTCCTGAAATATCTATCAATTACCGATATGAAAGATAATTGTTGTTAAAACCAGGTTAGGCCTTAACGATGTAATCCGAGGGAGATTGGAAAGTGTTCGGCCATCGCCAATTAACACCTCCTCACCCTTTCCCCGTCTAACTTGCACTCACCCTTCCTTATCCATTACATAATATATAAAACTCATGTTTAAATACTATTAACTGAATATTAAGTTTATGAGTTAGAAATGTATTGCAATATTAATTACTAATCTATTTAATTGTTTTTTCCGGGATCATAATTTAATATTTGACAATGTTATTTAATTTTATAAGAGGTTCATACATACTCTATGCTCGATCGTCTTAATACCAAAATGGCGTCCGTTCAAAGGTTGCTATTAGTGTGCACACAATTAGATAAGTCTGGGGTGTCCATGTTGGATGGTAGTCATTATACGGATGTTGTGTGTCGGATAAAGCATAGTAATGCTGTAAGTCCCATACTTTCCCTGACTATTTGGGTATTAATAAATGACACATTCTGAGTATAAGTGTAACGTAGTTAGCAACTTGATTTCACAGGTCATACATAATCATCCTTCTCATAAGTAATCATTCATATTTACCTTAAAATACGCAAAGTTCGTGACTGAATCTAAAATCTGAATAATAATAAACATCTAATTTATTAACAGCCAGTGAACTTCATTGTTAAATTGGAGAGTACAAAGGACTTTTTCACTGTGTAACAGAGTACAACGGAGATTTATTTTTGGCCATGCATTATTCATGCTCCCCAGATCCCTGAAGTATTGGTCTGACTAAGGATCTTCACTCAACTTGGGTCATTTTTGCAAAAACTCTCTCCAAAACAAACAGTTTATACAGAAAGACTCTACTGGATTCTATTTGTAAGAAACTAATATAATATTTTGATCTTTTATTCTGTTACTTCACTACCACTACTTTTTTGTCTCCGTTAATTCACTACCGCTTGATAAATATTCTATTGCTCTAAACACAGTTCACCAATAAATCAGGCAAGCTTTTTAGTCATGTCTTTTTTCAGGTCTTATTAAATTAAAGCCAATTTTAGTCTTGGGGAATCAAGGAACGTTGAGTGGATTTCTACCCGTTGGAATTTATATAAATCCTTTCTTATTGGAACTATGATACAAAAGTATAATAGCAAAAGGATACTTTTTATTAAACATTCCACGCAGTCACACGTAATTAATTAAAAACATAACAAACTAACCTACAATGTATAAAAAAAAATTTAAACTGTTATTACGATTTGGCTGGTCCATGCGATGAATCGACGGTCGTCATAATCTAGCTTATCAAAGTTGTCCGTTCAAACTGAATACTCTAGATTATACAAAGTATCCTTTAATTTGGTGGTTTTAATCACCCTCCTTCAAAAGCTGGCGGATAATAGTTATAATTTTATTTTTTTTACTTGAACCCAAACTAAAAAAATAATAATCCTAGTGGTTTTGAAATGCTGGTTGGATAAGTTGAATATTTTGATCATTTAAAAACCTGCTCTGTATTTCTTTGAGAATGTTCATATTTTGCATTTATTTTGTATTTCGTATTGTGTCTTATATTTCGTACAATTGTCTTATGTGTGATAGTTTTTAATAACACTTGACTTAAGCAACAGTCAACCACAGTCTTCCAAGCATGTAGTTTTTTAGTCTTTTCTTGAAATACTCTAGGTTAAAGGGAAATTAGAACTATTTTCCAACTTAGGATTGGATAATAAGTACACCTGAAGACGACAGGTGTGTTTTACCTGTCAAAACATTATGTTTGCTCACAAATCATTGTAAATCTCCAAATATGATCTACCAATCATCAACAATCTGGTACTGACTAATAACTTTCAACCTTTATAACAACATAAATTTTTTCACAGATAATTGAATTTTTTATAACTATGTGCAATAAAGTATAATTTTCGATCGGAATAATATATTTGAATTCGTTAATTAGCGGAGAAATAATTTGTTCAAATAAGTAACTTTGAAATTCAAATTACCGCTACTCTGTAAAGGATAAACCTTACGTTTCTAAGTCCAGTTTGTGTCGTTCAATTTCTCTTGAATAGACCTTTCATTTGATACAAAATTCGACCTAGGCTTACGTAGATTTTCATTCAACTCATCTTGAGCCGTTTCCCTGAAAATATGTAATGTCGCTAATGGTGTCAAAAAGTATGTTCTTTGTATCAATGATTAAGTACAAGATTTCACTTTAAAAATAGTTGTGAAGCATTTCCATATTTTTTTTCCACCCTGTATGTCTAGCCTCTGCTGTTCCAATATGTTATTTACCAGTTATTCGTAGCAGAAGGGCGGTAATAAAATAAAGGTAAATCTTATAGATATAAAACCAATAATAAAGTTTTTTGCTTCTATAAATTCAGGAGCATTGTCCCAAAGACACCCCTGGACATTTGCCAGTCAATCAATGGAGGGCTTGGAGCCAACCGTCTTCGTCCAGGGAATTATCTTTAATGATAAAAATGTATGTACATACATTATGAGTTTATATACAATCAATCGTTAACTTTATATGACGGAGGAAAAAGACTTTTAACATTGTTTTATTTTAAATTAATCGTAACTTAACTTTTACGGCTTTTGTAATTTCACAAAAAGTAATCTGGAATTGTAATGCTAATCAATTGTTTAACATTTATTCCTAAAATAACTCATTAGTCAATATATGTTACCCTACGTTGCTAATTCTGTTTAAATATATTATATGTTTAACAAATTTATTTTCAATATATACGATCTTGTGTACAATGAAATTGAAACTCTAAATTAAAAAGAAAAAACTGTTACCTAATAAAATCATATGTCTTACGTACTAAGTACATTCTTATTAAATTTAAAAATATTTTTATTCATACACAGTAATATTATTGTATACAAACATAAATATATAGATATGAAATATAACATGCATAAAGTGTTACATAACATATAACACTATGTCGTTTAATAATATCTGGCCATGATATGTGGTCATACATTTTTAAGTAAACAAGACATATTTGTTATAACAAGCCATCTTAAACTATATATTGTAAACGATGATTTATTTGAAAAAATAACTATACTAGTTTAAATACAAAATTTTTGTGATAAAGTAATACAAACAAAGATTTTCACATTTTCATACAAAATCTTCCAATCCATTTTTGTAACAATGATACTTTTATACTAGTAAACAGATTAATTATTCTGATATTTCCTAAATGTGCTGGAAAATGAAACTCGCAGGTTGGCTAGATACTTTTGTATTATAATTAACAATCTACTTTTTTTTTTTTTTTTGTTTTACGATAACTCCTGAAATATCTATCAATTACCGATATGAAAGATAATTGTTGTTAAAACCAGGTTAGGCCTTAACGATGTAATCCGAGGGAGATTGGAAAGTGTTCGGCCATCGCCAATTAACACCTCCTTACCCTTTCCCCGTCTAACTTGCACTCACCCTTCCTTATCCATTACATAATATATAAAACTCATGTTCAAATACCATTAACTGAATATTAAGTTTATGAGTTAGAAATGTATTTCAATATTAATTACTAATTTATTTACTTGTTTTTTCCGGGATCTTAATTTAATATTTGACAATGTTAATTATTTTTAAAAGAGGTTCGTACATACTCTATGCTCGATCGTCTTAATACCAAAATGTCGTTCGTTCAAAGGTTGCTATTAGTGTGCACACAACTAGAGAAGTCTGGGGTGTCCATGTTGGATGGTAGTCATTGTACGGATGTTGTGTGTCGGATAAAGCATAGTAATGCTGTAAGTCCCATAGTTTCCCGGGCTATTTGGGTATTAATAAATGACACATTCTGAGTATAAGTGTAACGTAGTTAGCAACTAAATTTCACAGGTCATACATAATCATCCTTCTCATAAGTAATCATTCATATTTACCTTAAAATACGCAAAGTTCGTGACTGAATCTAAAATCTGAATAATAATAAACATCTAATTTATTAACAGCCAGTGAACTTCATTGTTAAATTGGAGAGTACAAAGGACTTTTTCACTGTGTAACAGAGTACAACGGAGATTTATTTTTGGCCATGCATTATTCATGCTCCCCAGATCCCTGAAGTATTGGTCTGACTAAGGATCTTCACTCAACTTGGGTAATTTTTGCCAAAACTCTCTCCAAAACAAACAGTTTATACAGAAAGACTCTACTGGATTCTATTTGTAAGAAACTAATATAATATTTTGATCTTTCCTGTTACTTCACTACCACTACTTTTTTGTTTCCGTTCATTCACTACCGCTTTTTAAATATTCTATTGCTCTAAACACAGTTCACCAATAATATTTACATCCACTGTGGTATTCCTAATCCGATAGGAATCCAATATCGCTGGCCTTATCTTATCGCCTTCTAAGAACACACAAACACGGAGAGTGCAGTCGGTGGTAAGTCACTCATTGGATTTACCAGTTTGTGATCAAATTTAGTAGCCACCTAACCTAATCGTAGTTGCGATAAAAAGTAGTGGTATTGAAGTAACGGAAAAAATCTAATGATATATTGCTAATAAAGTAATGATATTCATAATCCTATCAAGAAACTATAACATGATTTAATAATTTATTATGTTCATTCATTCATACATTATGTTATTTAATACATATTTCATTCATACATATGTTATGTAAGGTATTTATGCTTGCATTAAAAAAACATCTTATGCACCGGATGTCTAAATATATATATATATATACACATTTTTAATGGAAACATTTTATTGAATAAAGCTATAATTTGCATATAAATTGTGTTTTTTAGTAAAATATACTTATTAATGTTGAAAATTATTGGATGGAATGTAAAAACTTTTGAGATTTTTGAGGAGATATTAAAATGTGCGTAATGATAATACACATGTTCATTCATGTAGGGTTTTTTCCGACCAGACAGTTTACATTCATCACTATCTCATACGTTTCAATAAGTTTCTGATACTTGAAATCGTTAATGGTTTCAGTCGTTGTTTTCCAAAGTACATCTGCATTTCCTTTGCCCCTCCAGAAGATTTTCGGTGTTCCAATAACACTTTAAAAGCCATTTACGTTCTTCAAAAGTAACTTAACTTCACACGTGATTATCTCAGACTAAATGTACAAAAACAATAACAAAAAACACTTATTGTTGGAAGACGGCTGTTTTATGCTATCAGCTGGTATTAGTTTCAAAACTATATATTTTGTATTGAATACGATACGTGCAATGAAAATATGATATACATAAAAAAAACTGTACATAAACCTGTACATATCAAAATCCTGTAAATAATAATGGATTACCAATAATTAGCACAACCTTCGCCCATATTAAACGCTGAAAAATCTAAACTTTGAAAATTACAAGTTTGATTCCCAAATATGTTTTTTCCATAACTAAAAAACTTGTTACGTTAGAGACATGCGGGTTTTATTAAAATATGTTATATTGTAATTCAAACCTTTTTTAAAAAATTAAATCAATATCATGAAGCCGTTTTTAGTAAAATTAAATTTGTGTGTTTTTTTGGCTATAAAAAACAAACATTTAAAAAAGTGAAAAAATTTCCTAGAATGTATTGGCTACATACTCCTTCATACAAATTTTCATAAAAATTTTACTTTCCGGTTGGTCTCCAGCGAAGTGCACATACGGACAGATACTAAAATATTTTTTCAAAAAAAAAAAAACACTTTTGGGTTCAGAGGACCCTAAAATGGATTTTTAGACCAACTTGTAAACAACATTACTGTGGACGATCACAATACTTTCTCTACGCTAACACATATGGGAGAAAGTGAAAGGGCTCTCTTTTTGAAAAGTTCATTAACCCATTTTACTTTGGAAAACCTAGTGTATAAAATAACATCACTGTGGTTTTAATGACCCACTCACACACCTATTAATGTACGGTGGTATTGACTCTCTCACCCACCAATGATCGTACAGTAGTGACGATATAAAGTTACATAACTCTAATAAAATTATTATTGATAATACAACCACACCATATTACAAATAATACACTCTCAACCATGAAATGTTATAATATATTTTAAAACTACAATTTTTCTCAAGTGCGGTTTTAAAAAATGATAAAATACTCTCTTTTAAATATTTATGTAAATTTAATACTGTCTAAACACTATCCTCCTGTGCAAATATAGCTTCATGATTTTTCATCAATAGACCAAATTACTTTGAAAATTTTTATTGAACAGTATAAAATGTATGACGCATTCAAATGAAACTTTCATCAATCCCTTACATCATTTTACCTTTATTAATCCGGTATTATAGAGTGAAACATGAACTAGAATCTATGAATGAAATATTTGAAAATTCAATCAAGCACAAAAAAAAAAAAAAAAAAAAACAGATCACCTTAAAATCCTTAAGAATGCGTAATGTTAATACACGTACCTAACTGCCTATTACTAAACTTAAGTTTCTTTATTTGGGTTCAATTTGCACTATATTTAAGACACATCATGACTTTTTCAAAACATTATCATTCATATACTAACTCTGAAACTCCAATTCTTTCAGTCTGTATATTGGAATAAAATTAATGATTGTCATATTTTTAGAAAAGTGGAAGTAGAACCTTTAGTAATAGTAACAACTGGCATATAGACCTGGTGAGAGAGGGTGGAAATGTTTCACAGTTCTATTGTGGTGACAGGGTCGTGTGAAAAGCGCCCGCATACAAACGACTACTTTCCCAACACTTTTTAATCTATAGACATCTTTCAAAACTCTATTCAGCATAAGAAATATAGGACTCCAGGATATCTGCAATAATTATTCAAATAATTTTATAACAGTATAAAGTATTTAGCCCTCGATAAACTATTTATTTATATTGTTTTGTTTGAAGATAAATTTATTGAAACAAATATTTATTTTATGTACAAACTTTCACAATCAGGTTGTCCTTGAACATAAAATGAAATTTAATGGGGTAAGATTACAAAGAGATATTTGCTTCTAACGGTTTCAACATACTAATATATTGTGTTAAATAAAATAAAATTACGTGAACTCAAACAAACACATATATCATCTAATTATAAATGTCGTGTTTTTAATTTTTATCTAGTTTGGGATCTAGTAGTACATAATTAGTCTACTACGTACTAGTACTATGAATACTACGTTCGGACCTCTTAACACAGACACGGCGTCCGCTCAATGGTTGTCATCGACATGGACACTACTAGAAAAATCCGGAGTGTCCGTGTTAGACTATAGTCCTTTTCATATGTTTGATGTTAAAGATAACTGAGTATGAGTGTCGGGATTATAATTTAGCTGAAAAACATTCCTTAATCCATGGTTCGGTTTTTACGTAAATATGTAGATTTGTTAGTTATTCAGACTATTGGAATATTAACGAATTGCTCTTTTGAAATATTTTTTTAACACGGATAATAGGTGATTCAAGCCTTATACAGGCAACATGAGTAAGATTTTATTTTCTAAGAATAGAGAAGAATTGTAAAACAGTAAGTGGGGCATGTAAGAAAACAGGAGGTAACATATTGATGAGGATAGCTCTCGAGAGAAAGAGAAGAAAGAGGAAGAGAACAAGAGGAAGACGGAGAGTAATATCGTGTGGAAGGACGAAGAGAGAAGAGAATTGTAGAATGTACAAGCGGAGGAAGAGGAAACCTGGAGGGGTGAACAACAATTTATCGAGGTGGCTGTGTAGGACAACATCAACGGATTATAATTTACGAATTACATAAGAATCATTTTAAATCTAGTTAAATGGAGACACATTCAATATGTTAGTACAGGTAAAACAAATTTGTTGTTTTGACGTACAACTAACAATTGTTTGCTATTTGAAAAAAACGCATTTTGATGAAAACACATTTACGAAAAACTTTCCTTAATATAAACAAGTCAAACAGTACAAGTCAAAAATTTGTAACAAAACCAATGAAGTTCATCAGGTTTGCCAACAGACACATCTTATTTGCCTGGAACCTGAACAAACAAATAGATTAAATGAAATACTTTGGTGTAGGAGAAAACAAAGACTAAATTGTACTATTATTGTGTTGGTAAATGTTTAAAGCGAGTTATGAAATAGTGTATTTGTTATACTTGTATTATTTTCGCTAACGTTTGCAACAACTACCGATTGTATTGAATAAAATATAGTTTAAAAGTTTCCGTTGGGTTTAATTTCGATCTTTAATGTTGAATTTTGGCAGATAAAACTTTTATTTTTAAACGTACAGTCTTATTCATTCTAATTAAAATTGCATGTTTTATTTGCGTGCTATTTGTTTGAGCTTCATATTTATTGATTCTTGACAACACGCAAAAAAATTTACACGTATCCTCCCAATCTTAATCAAACTCTTCTTTATTTATTTTAATATAAATCTCCTAGAACTGTTTTACGGCTAAATAAGAATTGAATAAGAAGAAAAAACAGATACAAAACTCAAACATATAGTGCTAGTATATTTTTTTTACAAAATTATACTCTAGAATATTCTGTGATATCTGATTCTTACCAATCTATATTATATGAAGATTAACTTATAAAAAAACCATAATTGTAATAAATACATTATATATTATGTTTTTATAAACCAGAAATGAGTGGAGATTCACTCTCAACTCTCGCTGAATAGAACAGACACCTAGACCTCTCAATACCGTAATGGCGTACACTCAATAGTTGCCATCAATGTAAACTCTACTACAGAAGTCATGCTTTACTGGGGTGCTCATGCTAGGTGGTAGTCAGTATCTGTATTTTCTGTAGGGGACATAACTGAGAATCAAGCTTATCAGTTAGCTAAAAATCAGACCAATACTCCGTGGTTTGGATTCCACGTACATCTATAAGCTCCTTAGCTGCTGTAGATATTTGTGTTAGGAACCAGAGTGCACAGGTTATCCATACCTATCTTGAATTCATATCGTCTCATATACAATGAATATTTACAATCGTATACACTTATATAATTTCATTCATATTTGCAATGAGTTATGCGCCAACCTTTGTCGTATCATGTCTGAGAATAATCTGAGAGGAAATTTAAAATAGCTTTTAAGTAAAGTACTGAAATCAATCCGGACCTAAATTTTTATCGCAATTACGGTCAGGTTAGGTTATGTGGCTACTAAAGTTTATCACAAACTGGTAAATCCAATTATTGACTTACCGCCGATTGCACTCTCCGTGTGAAAGTTCTTGGAAAGCGTTAAAATAAGGCCAGAGATATCGGATTTCTATCGGATAAGGTGGATAACAGTGGATGTAAATATTGGAGAACAGTTTTTAGAGTAATAGATTATTTATCTTGTAATCGTGAACAAATGAAAAACAATTAGTGGTAGTGAACTAACGGAAAAGATCTGTCAATTATATGTTTAAGATCTTTGAATATTTCAACGTTAGATAAAAGAAATAATGAAAGTATGTTAGAAATAAGTTTGTTTTATATTACGTGTTAGGAGGATAAATTTGTAAATGTCTATATTTGAAATAAAAAGTTTCTATAAGTTGAAACAACTTTTTATTTTTACAATATGAACCCAATTTTTCTGTTTTTAATGTTTGTATGGTGTCTGTTCTATAAGTAAGACAGAAGATTATTGGATTGTTACACAATAAACTATTGGATATATTACACAATAAATAAATGTCTAACTACAAAGTAACTGTAATGAGGAACTGTTATAGCATAACGTATTTCATGATTTATGTTCTAGATAAATTAATAGAAAAATGTCTACAAAATTATAGGTTAAATGTGCTCATGAATTTTACACAAGTCTATTATGTTTCTGCTGTCTAAATGATAAATAAATACCTATGATAGCTACAACAAAGAAAGTTAAAAAGTCTAATGGCTAATGTAAGTTGTAAAACAGTGACATTTGTTATATTATGTATATTTAATATGCATATTTATAAATACTAAACATTATAAAACTATACAATGATTTTACTTCTCACTTTAAAAGTTTTTACTAATAATGGGTTCAATTTTTTCATTAAGTAATGCCAAAATATAATAATATACAGTAACGACACGCCGACAAATGTTGGCAACATGTCCGACGCCAGCGATCCTAGCGGCCAGCTAGCAGCAATGTGTAACTCTGCACTGTTGTTATTATGTCAAAATACTGGTGATTATTAATCAGCCATTGGAATTTTTATGTAATTACTATTCCACTTCTTTTAAATAAGATATAATAAATTCAATGGTGATGCAAGTTGAGTTAGCTTGTGTTGAGTTAAAGCTACTACTTGGAGTTTTAAAGTCATGGTAGTTCCACGGTGCAATGAAAGAGATGTGACTTTTGTATTATTTTTTGGTTTCTATGGAAACATAAATCTTATAAAATTCAAACTATACACACCGTCCATCACAATAATTTTTTCCACAAATTCAATACACTAAAAATGCCACGATACGGTATTGATGAAGAATCCGAGGATGAATTTCAAGATGCACTATCGGATTTCAGCCCCAGTCCAAGCAGTAAAAGTATATTAGACATGATTCCAGTACGTGACACGTCTACACAACCAATAAACAACTGTCCTGATGCTACCAAACTGGTTAGTGAACAAAAGCAAGAGTTTAGTGATTTTCTAAACAACAGGACTACACAGCAAGGACCAGAGATCTTAATAGGCACTGACAACTTACATAACTCACGTGAAAATGAAGCTAATGACAAATTGACACAGAAAATAAACAACTCTCCTGATACTATCAAACTGGTTAGTGAACAAAAGCAAGAATTTATTAATGTTATGAACAATAGGAGTGCGCAGCCTAGAACGGATGTTTTCAAAGCCACAGACAGCTTAGATAACTCGAATAATCATGAAAATAATGACAGATTGACACAACAAACAAGCAAGTCAACTGATAGTACCAAGCCGGTTGGTGAACAAAAGCAAGAGTTTAGCGGTTTATTAAACTATATGAGTACACAGCCTAAATACGAAGATAATGATACAAACGTTGGTAGGTCAGATGTTGACAAGTTTGAAAAGATAAACAGTTCTCAAATAGAAATAAGTGAAAATAAAAAGTCCTACTATAAATTTAAACTAAACTATCTAAAGGCTAGAGATACTTCTTCAATATTAGGCAAGCTTGGAGACCTACGTATGGAATTAGAAGACAGCATGAGTGAGATGTCTTCATTAAGGGAGATGGTAAGCGAAGTAGCACAAGTGATAAACAAGACAAGAATGAGTCCTAGCATGGTGTCTCTCAAGGATTCTTCTGACGAAATTTGTTACAGTAGAAGGCCAGTTTCATCAACCATCAGGGTTTACTGGTGATTTAATGAAACCTTCTAAGTTTTGAAACAGGAAAGTGTGTACTATAAATGAGACTTGTAAACAGTCTGTATAGTGATTAAAACATTTGGTGATATGTTTTGAACTCTATAATATTTCGATAATAAAGTAATAGTACAAAATAATATAAAAATGTAAACACGTAACATAAGGGTCAAAATCCATTATTACGATTTTTTTCAACAAGTCAGCATATACCCCACTTACACGAGTAAATATAAGTGTTTATGTGGAAATTACAATTTTTGACAGTAAAAATTAAAAAAAGATTACTTTTACATAAAAACCATGTATAATACATAAATGATTCTCTGTTTTATCTCTTGAACACAATTATGACATAAATTCTTCATACGACCAATAATAACTGATATATTTTACAAAAGAGTTGGTTTAGTTGGGTTAGGTTAGGTTTGGTTGGGTTAGGTCTGGTTGGGTTAGGTTTGGTTGGGTTAGGTTAGTTTAGGTTTAGGTTAGGTTGGGTTAGATTGGGTTAGGTTAGGTTGGGTAAGTTTAGGTTGGGTTAGGTTAGTTTGGGTTAGGTTAGGTTGGGTAAGTTTAGGTTGGGTTAGGTTAGGTTGGGTAAGTTTAGGTTGGGTTAGGTTAGGTTGGGTCAGATTAGGTTAGGTTGGGTTGATATGTTGATAGTTAATTCATTGCTAGCAAATAACCTAGCATAACAATCCTATCTAACTTAACCAAACACAACATATCGTAACATACAAAATGGATGTCATTGTCACGTTTATGAGAGAAAACAACAATATTGATCACAGTTCATTTCCTACTTCTGGAACGTCGACTATTACTAATATCAAACGTAGGAGGTACCTTCTGGCATTCTTATCGCTGTTAAGTTGCAACGCGTTTCGTCAACACACTGACATCTTCACGCATCTACTATGTAGCTTTTTTAATATTAGTTTAAAACAGTTATTGCACACAATATGCCTAAATTAGTAAACACAGACTTTTACAAATGAGGTATGACTGGAAAAGGAACGTTGTTTTAACGTTGTTTTGTAACTTACACAATTTTCATAAAGTCAGTAGATCAAGGAAAATTGTGAAATGCAGCTTCAAGTCCTTAACGGTGACTACTCTCTCTAGTAATAAACCATGGAGATGATAAATGAAAGGGAACAGCATGCTAGATCTTCTAAACATCATCACTTTGCACTTTTCCGCATTCTGTTGCATTCCATTTTCAGTACACCATAACCCAATAAAATCCAAATTCTTCTGAAGAGTACTTGGAACTGTATCATGTGATAGTGGATGTGAAATTTAAAGTATGGCTTACATTATTAATGATTGGCCATTGCGTCCTCTTAATAATGTAACGCTGGCCAGAAAGGATCAGCTGGTTTTTATTTAATCGGGGATCAGGTGCTGAATGGTTGTGAAACCTGGATTTAGCGCTATGACAGGAGATAAAAATGTTAATAATAAGAGATAGCTATATCGTACTTAAGTTTCATTTTACTTAAATATTATTAATTAGTCTAAGTTATATTTAGTTTATTCCTCCACCTGTTGGTTTGGTAGCTGGCTTTTAATGCCTTACGATTTAGACATATATATTTATTAAATATTGAGGTTATAAAGTCTTAAACAGTTCAGTATAAATATAGATACTACTGGTACATACGAATGTGTTGTGACTTAAGTAATGGGACTAGTTTATTCTTAGCTCCCTGGCCGGAATATAATTTAACTTCTCTCCAACTCTAGACCCAAGGCCCTTGCTACTCCAGACTGCGCTATGAGTTGGAGGACAACCCTAAACATCAATTAACACAACACTAACTGTATTTTGTGCATAGACTCAAGAAAACTATTGTTTTAAGAACATTTAATGGAATATATTATTAATATTATTCGGATATGATATACACCAACTTGTTTGTATTTGTGGGCCATTACGAATAAAAACACGAGTGTAACAGCAACATACATGAAACAAGATCATCACTTTAGGTATACACGTCAATACTACTGCAGGTGTGCAGGTGAATACGTTGGCCATCCCAAGTAAATCGCTGGAATTGTACGTGTAGGTAGGTGAGCCATCCTCATTGCACGTCAATGCCACTATAAATGTACGTTTAGGTAGGTGGTCTATCTTCACTGCACGTCAATACCACTGTAATTGTCCGTGTAGGTAGGAGGGCTATCTTCACTGCATGTCAATACCACTGTTATTGTCCGTGTAGGTAGGAGGACTATCCTCACTGCATGTCAATACCACTGTAATTGTACGTGTAGGTAGGTGCACTATCTTTATTGCACGTCAGTAGCACCATAGATGTACGTTTTATGTAGGTGGCCTTCTTCTCTGCACGTCAGTAGCACTGTAACTGTACTTTGAGGTAGGTGGGATATCTTCTCTGCACGTCAGTAGCACCATAGATGTACGTGTAGGTAGGCGGGCTTTCTTTATTGCACGTCAGTAGCACCATAAATGTACGTGTAGGTAGGTGGGATATCTTCTCTGCACTTCAGTAGCACCATAGATGTACGTGTAGGTAGGTGCACTATCTTTATTGCACGTCAGTAGCACCATAAATGTACGTATAGGTAGGTGGGCTATCTTCTCTGCACGTCATTAGCACTACATATGTACGTTTAGGTAGGCGGGCTATCTTTATTGCACGTCAATAGCACTATTGATGTACGTTGAGGTAGGTGGGCTATCTTCACTGCACGTCAGTAGCACCATTGATGTACGTTGAGGTAGGTGGTCCGTGTATGTAAGTGTTGAAATTGTTCCTACGAAGCTGGGTTACAGCACTATGTCTGATAGTGTTGAAATGATGTTCTTCAAATGTCAGAAGTCAATTATCTAAATTAGCTTTGAGGTACCAATGACCTCCAATTGACATTTTTACTGTCTTAAGTATAGTAAGTACTGAGGAAGACGTGAGTTTGAAATTAATTTGTATTCATCCTATTTCATTTTATTTACATTTATAGAACTTTATACTATTTATATAATATCGTTAACTCTATGATTTATTTTATCAAATAAATTAGGCTTACACAGATGCATAGCAGCTAATAGAGGCTAAAATGTATGATGTAATACAGGCCTAAAGTCTATTGACGTCAAGTAGCCCATCAAAGTGGCCAATCTCTGCTGTTGTTTAACTTGTCAATTTTGGTGGAATTGCCTTACTCACTGTCAGCTATTGTCTCCATTGTACACCATATTGTGTGTCAGTAGTATATTTGCACATCAAACACATGAAGCCATAATATGCAAGAAAATTAACTTAACAAAAATTAATATATGGTACTTTTTAGATGTACCTTATACTTAACAAGTATTTATTAAGAATAAATTACGAGCATGCTTACCTTTAGTGTTTTTTAATTGTGTTTGTGTTAATTTGTGTTCACATACTCTGTTAATAGCACACTCTGAAGAAGTAAGTATTCTAAACATATCTTGTAAGTTATGATTTGGAAGATACTTTTAAAGTATCTATCTATTTAATATATTTTTTAATTTGTTAATTTAACAGCCATATATTTATAATGAGATTAAAACTACAGTAATATTCTAATGTTATGATATAGAAATGCTATGTATAGTTAAAACTTAACGTGTTTTCTTCTTGTGAAGGACGTTATTGATATTATTTGAAACCAATTTTTACATTTTTAGATAGAACAAAATTTAATGCCTTATTTTATTGTAAAGACATTCTCAAGACATTTTATTTTACAACATAACCAAACGTTTATTTCCCATAGTTTAAGCATTGCAATAAGATTACGTGATATGAAACAGTTTAAAGAAATAGTAACGATGAACCCAAACACATGACATTTACCGGTCAGACAAGGTTCCAAAAGTAACATCTATTTGCTCCTTAAGGGGAGCACGAGGGCAAAAATTGAAAAAATTGACTTATTTTTATATTTTTTATTATGATTCTATATCTTATAACGAATAATTTGATATATAAAACGTTATATAATAGCGTTTTAAAGTATGCTTTATTAATTTTTGAAATATTTTGTGCAATGCATAAAAATGCTAAATATGCAATGTGTGATTAGATACAGTGTGCAGTTTGTTTCTAAGCTGTTTTGATTTTTGTTTCTGAAGTTGGCTAACCTGATTTTTTCTTATTAGACAGCAGACAGATGTTGATGTTGTCGTATTAGTTTCAGTTCAGTGTTTGTCTATTTGTTCTATAATCAAAAAAATACTTGGACAAATTATAGTATATTTATTAAAGCTGTTCCTGTATTAAAATTTAAAACATACTCATAATATAAAACAGATCCCAATAAATACATAAAATAATTCAAAACAAAACTGTACAGACCAAAAACCAAATTAAAAAGTAATATATGGTCTATAAATCATTATGAACTCATTTCTTATAATAATTAACCAGATGAAATATTTTGTATAATATTATATAATTTACGAAAAATTTAAATAAATCACTTAAAAAGAGCTGCACAGTTTTATGAATGTAATATAAAAGCTTCGCTACGTAAAATGACCACCAAAAGATAACTACCAAGATAAAGAAACAAAACCTGGCAACAGAACAATTAGTTTTTTAAATATTCCCAGATGATCTGATGATTAAATAATAATTCTTTAAATGAAATTCGCTGAAGTGTAATTAATTGTTACCTGACACCAATACTATATTTGAAATAGACATTTTGGACAAAATAATCATTTTTATGCTACTAGAAATTCGAGAGCATTGTCCCAAAGACACCCCTGGACATTTGCCAGTCAATCAATGGAGGCTTGGAGCCAACCCTCTTCGTCCAAGAAATTACTACTAATAATAAAAATGATTGAAAATAAATATAAAATACATTTAATTTGTTTTTCTTAAATTGTAAGTTGATAAACTAATTTGGTCCTAATAATAATGTCTTTATAATCCTTGTTAATAATTTAGACCAACGTACATTTATACCAAAGAAAGGTAAGCTCCACAATGACTATAGTATATTATTGTATTATATTAATTTATGTATTAGATCAGTCAAACCTAATAATTTTTAACTATTTTATCAAAAGTAATTTATGTATCGAGTATTCAAAAAAATATAAACACTTATATAATGCATTTAAAACATAAAATAAACAATATGCATTTTTTAAATTAGGTAGGATAATGTATGTTAATAATTATAGTTTTCAACAACTGGAAAATAGGTCTAATGTAACAATCCAAATAGTAAAAAATTATAATGCAAGGCACTTCTTCAAGATTTTTTCCTAAAATACTTTTATAATTAGTTTATTTTATAGTATTTTGTAAATTCTGTTCAAATGAATTGTCCTTGTTGTCTAAATTTTTTATCAATAAACATAGTCTTATTTGCAAATTTAAGTTAAATGTTTTGAAAATAAATTATATTAAAAAATAAAAATATTTCATTATTACTAAATTCCTTCCTAATACATAATATAATAATATATGTGTATACATTTCTATTATTTATAAGATTATAAATGAAACAAACAATATAAATTGGTAAGTATATAAAAGTTCCTTCCAGTTAAAAATTTATGTTTTATACATTGCTACCCTAACACTACATAGTCCTGGATGGCGTTGATATGTTGCAACAAATAATTTTAGTGCACAAATAATCATTTTATTTCTAAGCTATATTCTTATCTGAAGATCATGAAGAAAACAAGTTAATTGTTAAACTTAATCAAGATAACCCAACAATTACATAATTTTTAACACATAAACAACATAATAATGTTAGATATTCAGAGATTTTGAAATTTTCTCAGAAAAATCTTGTGTCTTTTTTTATGAAATATATTGTTTTTATGGAGATTTATAATAATTTATTACAACTTATCCATAGTATATTCAAATTGAAACAGTCCTAACCAACATATGTATATTATAATTAAATAGCAAAACTTAAAAAAATCTTTTTTTTTCATAATGCACGGAATATCTATAGAAATCGATACAAAAGATAATTGTGGTTAAAACCAGGTTAGGCCTTAACGATGTAATCCGAGGAAGATTGGAAAGTACTCGGCCATCGCCAATTAACACCCCCTCCCCCACCATTCCTTTTGACGTAAACTTACCCTTCCTTATCTATTACATAACGCAGTATTAATGTTTAAATGCTATCACTAGAAAATTCAGATTATTATTTGGGAATGTACTGCAATATTTACTTGGTTGTGGTCCATGATCTTAAGGTGGTGCAATCGGTTTTCGGTGAGTTGATTATTTTCCAATTTTATAATCAAAATTAGTTAATGTACCTTACCTTTACAAAGGAAAAATAAAAAATTTGTTTACCGCTACATTAGAGCATCAAGGGGTGAGTTTAGCTGATTTTAAATCCAGCTCAAGACAACACCGTTCATAGTAAAAGTTTAATTTCTTACAAATACGTTTATTGCACATAATTTAAGATATTAACATGTTTTAAATTTTTTTTATCGTCAAAATATTTATAATTTTAAACGTTAAAAAATACCCCTTTTCACCTTTAAATATTATAAACATTTTTATTTTCTAAAAAATCAAAAATATGTTAATCCTTGCATTTATGTGCAATAAACGTAATTCTAAAATTTAAACGTTTACTTTCAGTGGTTCTGTCTTATGCTTGATTTAAAATCAGCTGAATGCATTACTTCATAAGGCCACATGTTCAAATGTAATGATTTTAAAAATGTTTGTTGTATTTTTCTTGTCTCAAGGGAAGGTATTTTAACTAATTTTAATTATAAAATTGGAAAATAATCTACTCACCGAAAACCGATTGCATCACCTTAATTTTATGAACTACGTTATCTTTAGTCCCATATGACTTTCAATTGAAATAAAAAATGTTATTTTAATACCAAAAATAACTATTCTTTTTGAGTTCCCGCGAATTATTGAGGTCCAAGGTTTTCATAAGATCTAAAAACACTACAAGTGAGCGTTAATGATTTTTTTCAATTACTGATTCGATTTTGTATAAGGTATACTGTTTTGAGTCTTAAATCGTAAATAAATCTATTACTTCGTTCAATATACATTAATATTTATGGAAGTATTAACTAGTTGCACTTTAAATACCGAGATGAACTGCTATACGTATCTTTAATATTTTGTGAATTTTTTTCTTCCAGGGAAGAAATTTCAGCACAACCTGATGCTGACCTAATAAAAAGGACCTACAACTATTTACATCAATTATCTCTACTTTAAAGGCCGTAGAAGGTAGGCAGAGTCCAGGATATCGGCCGTGGCCTACAAATCTTAGGATACACTATGTTTAAGTTTACTAGTTGACTAGTTTCCAAAGAGACTTAATTTATTCAATATATTTAAAAATTCAATATATTCAAATGTTCCATTGGCCAAATATTTAAAAATAGCAGCCCTTTTATGAAGTAAAGTTTCAAATGAGAACCATTGTTATTATTACTCAATATTCATTTTTAAGACACCAATCGTAGAGATATGGGCTAATATGAGATGTGAATTATTGTGATGAGTTTAGATGAATGGGTTACTTACTGTCCGACTAAAAGACCCATTTATTAGTTAATAGCAAGTACATTATAGTTCCTACTGCTTGATGTACAACAAGAACCACATAGTATTGGTCTGATCTTCAGCTAATTGACAAACCTGATATTCAGTTCTCTTGTCTACACAACGTGCACCCAACACTAACTGCCACCCAACACGGACACCCCACATTTCTCTAGAAGTGTCAAGTGGATATTAATCATTGAGTGGAAGCCATGTCAGTATCAAGAGGGCTGAGTATATAAACTATTGCCTACTGTATCCACAACACTCTGTTTTTAACTTATGAGGTTAAGTGTAAGAGAGGACCTAATGGTCCTAACTTTGCCTCAGAAAATAAAACGTTTTTCATTTCATTTCATTTCATTTCATTTTTAAGTAGCTGGCTTAAAATACCTTTTTTTAATCGTACAGGAAGATAATATACAAATTGATATTTGAAGTAGTGCAACTATGGACTGGGATGGTTATACAAAGAACCTAGATAAATCACATGCAGACGTTTTTCTTTATCACTCACACGTCAAACTTGTAATACTCTCGTATGAGTTTTAGTTTGTATTTTTTCAAGAGAATACAGAAATTGTTTTTTTTTTTAATTTTAAATTACAATTTCCTTAAAATAGTTCATTAATAATAATAAAACATTGAATTATATCACATTCCATTGATGTTTTGTGGTGACTGCAGGTAGATAAAAAAATCATGACATTCCAGCTACCAGATGTGTTACTCATTTAGAACTACCCAGGCTGTACTTTACGTACCTCTACGTACTGCTTTCTAGTTGAGCAGATCAAATTTCTCACCCGATACTTGCTGCACCGTAGCATGGAACAGTTTTAATGGACGAAATAAGTTCATTATTAACGATCCGTTAGTATATGTTGGTGGATGAACTTACCTCGTAGAGGGAGTGGACGGACACTGTCGATTGCGAACTGGCGTTGGAAAATACAATAACTGGTTGTATAAATGGGGATTGACACTAGATCAGTCATGTGATTGTGGGGTATATATACAAACAATGGATCACATAGTAACTGAGTGCCCTCTGCGTTCGTTTACGGAGGAATTAGCCGGCATAAACAGAATCAGTGAGGCAGGTCTTAGATGGCTCGATTGATTGGACTTACATTTGTCCCAGGAGATCACTTTTTTATTTGCTTAGTAATATCATGACTTCTGGATCTTTATCGAAATTGTAGAAAGTAGCTTTTTAAAATTAACAAACCATACTATGTATACAGTTCAACTATTTTAAAAACTAGAATACTAAAAGATACATGAATAAAATCAACTAATGTATCTCTAGAATTACCAAACAACAACGCACATCCACAAACAGTAAGCTTGATACATGGGCCACGGTGTTTGCCACAGATAAGTCCCATCCAACTAAAACTTGTAATGAGAGCTCGTTTAGTTTGAAATTTTGATTTAGTTAAGTGAACTTATTGGAGTAAGCATTTATTGTTTAATAAAAGAAATTTTCAATTGTACTCCTCTCAAATTTGAAATAGAATATAATCAAGAAATATGAAAATGTGTTTTTATTTTTACATTAATTTCACTCACAATCAAGTAATGATCAAACACTGTAAAATAATTACAATTAAAAACTTAATATATGATCAATTTAAATCATTAAAAGGATTTATATAACAAATATTTTAACTTATATTACACATTTGTTGATTGTCATATTTATTGGATATAAATGAAATATGCGTATTTAAATTATACCACAAAGGATTTTATTTTTAAATATCTAACTTTCATTACACATTTTTTTTTACTTTAGGTTAGTTTTAATGGGCTTGTTTGGTTACTGTATTGAAATACTATGTATAGAGTCAACATCAAAGTTTGTGTCTTTTATGTAAGATTTATAATTTAAATAGTGTACAGATAACAAAACATAATTCAAAATTTACCCTCCTTCAACCTAGTTTAGAACAAAGAACATTTCTTTTTAGAATTTACTTTTTTCAAAATTATCTTCAATAAAATACTATTAAGAGTAAAAATAAACAATAATAAATATATATTTAACCATAAAAATTACTAAAAAAATTTTATTGGTATGAGTAAAGAAGTTCATTACAAAAACAACACCTACGTAAAAAGTAATTGTTATCTTACTAACCTAAAACTTCGCACAAAACCATTCAAGAAAAGCCTTTTACAAATTTAATTTACAACTACAAATTTCTATACTACCTAGATACTAGATAGTAGTGTAATAAAATAAATTATACCTGAATTGGCATGTAACATTCAACGCCCGGCGTGAAGGCCCAGTGGCTATGGCTTTGAACTGAATAGTGCAAGTTCCAAAGTTGGAATCCCCAACTGAGCTAATGGTCGGTACGTCACTCGTAATTTACACACAGGCCTGCAGGCCCACGTGAACTGTGGAGTGAAGCTAAAAAACACAACTATAATAAAGAATACTCCACCTAATACCAAAACCATAGTTATGACCCGATTTTCAAGACGAGAGAAAAATGTTATGACCTCTCATATAATATAAGGTACTCCAAAGCCTTCAACAACAGGAAGACAATCGTTTCAAGCAGTAATGATGGGTTGAGAAATGTGTCTGGTTGTGTAATGAGGACGTACCACGTATAATGAGGCTGTAAAGCTTATGTAAATACATTATTCAAAGTCAAACTCCATTTTAAAGCCTTATTAGGCTTAACAATACCAGAATTTCTCATTACATAAGCAATTAACGTTTCCCTAACGTGTTTTGAGAAATGTTGTCATTTGTAAATTCTCTCATGCATCTTTAAAATTATTAATGAGTTATTATGTTCAGTTTTCTTCCTTCTTCATCTGTTTTATTTGTAGATGGTTCCTTTCATGAGTACATTCTAAATATATTATCGAAATTGATGATTTTAGAGCTTATCGCAGAGTGAATGGGGACTTTATGCCTTTCTTTATGTGGGTTTTAATCAAAAGACATCTATCATACTTCCTATGGTTATTTAAATCTTCTTCTATTATCACTGTACGTGTACGGATAGGAAAATAATTCGTATGGGATTTATCATACGGATATTTTGGGATTCAACAACAGTTATGACTATAACATACATAATACCGTTTTGGAAATAATTAATTTTTACTGCTAATAAATGTTTTATGCTTTAAGAATCGCAGGCTTTAAGCAATGAGTAGTTTATGTTAGTTCAAAATATTGAAAATTAGACGTAAATTTTTTTTATTTACAATAATTTAAAAATGTTCTTTAGCTAACAGAATTTACTTCAAAATGGAAAATGTATGAAACAAAGTCATGATATATAAACTTCTGCTAACTAAGTGCTAAGAAACATGTAAGAAGACGGAGCTATCAACCAAAGTGTTATAAGTCCTGAAGCACCCGTTAACACACTACGTGACTGTGGCGACAATGTGGCAACACTGTACCAGACATATCTTCTGTCATTATCGTCAAACACGTACTTTGCAGCATGAAGTACTTAAAAATATCACGTTGGAAGTGTAACTTTAAAGTGTAACCAAAAATATTTAAGATATCGATTTCTAATGCTTAATTTTGTATTTTTATTCATTATTAAGACGCTGATCGACAAGATTTAAGTAGATATATATTAAGAATGCGTATAGTGATTGTATATTACTAAATTTAGTTATTATTTCAAACTAAGGCCGACTATTACTTATGAAGCGTTATTAATAAACAGCCTAATTATTGAATGAAATAATAAATTTAAAATAATTGTTTAGTAATTTATGTTGAAATAACGTTCAAATACAAGTTTATAAAGATATCAATGTTTGTTAAGTGTCTCGATAAAATGTAGTTTCTTTGTGATTTCAAATGTTTAAAAAAAAGTAACTAAACATCAACAAATTTGATTAAAACAACAATTTATACATTTAAATATAAAACGCATGGACGAAATTCAGAAGGGCAGTTGAGGTGCATAAAAAATGTATATTTATTTGTAAATCACATTACAAATCTAAATAATCGAACGATAAATAGCAAGTAACCAACTAATAATACAAACGAACATTGAGACAGAATTCAAACAATAATGAAATCTAGTATAGGAAAATAAACTTCATTCGTAATTGGAAAACGTAAAGTAATAATAGCTTTACTTCATATGTTATTAGAGTACTCTACATTTTATGATCTTGTACTTTTAGAAATAGATACATAGAAAAACAATATAATATCAACTAATAATCTAACGATATAGATTTATATGTTTTCGTTAGATGAATTAAATATTTTAATTAAGTGATTCTTAATCATTATTGTATCATATATTGTCTATCTGGCAAAATGTATCTTGTATAAGTATTTATTCAATGTTAGGCTATTTAAATATTGTCTAGTAATATTTGTTTACTCTAAATTAAAAACACGTTGACGTAGATAAGTGTTAGTTACATTATATTAGTCAATTAATCGACTAATAAATAAAATTAAATCTAGTTTATCGATTCAAATTTTTTTAATTACTAGACTATTACTTTTACTGTAAAAAGTAAGAAAAGGCAGTTTTTTTTTTAAAATGTCGGCAGTAATAATTAAACCAAAAATAATATACACGTTTTGAAATCACAAAGATTCTCTAAGTAACGTTGTATTTACTATATGGACATGTACATAATCATATATACGACCTAATTACGTAATAAAACATAATCAATCTAAAATTAATTATTTCGTAACTAGTACAGAAAATAATTAATAATCAAAATATTATTTTTTAAGGTTTATAATTTTAAGTCATTAACTTAATTCATTATTAAACTTTTAAGTAAATAAAAACGCCCAAAATATACTTTTTATGACCCTTTAAGTTAACTACATCAGGGTTATTAAATTTAAACTTAAAAATTATTAATTTATATACAATTATTTAAAATGTCATGTCAATATTAGAATAAGATTGATTCATTACAAGTTAGGATTATTTTTTGTTTAACCCCCACCCCCCACCTTAAGAGTCTTAACATATCAGTAACCAGACACTGGGTAGGCAAACGTTTGCCTCTTGGGGAAGCAAATGGAGTGGTAAAGTCCATTAGCGACTGTCATTGTTGTTCCGTTCTATAATAACCACCCCAACGAAGACACTTTGATATGCCAATGGACCCATATTGTTATTTAGAGAGTTTTTAACCTTATGTTTTTTTTTTCTATTGAACGTTAGTAGAGTAATAAATGTAGTTTTTATAGTCTAGAGGTTTTGAATAGATTCTTGTTAGTTTGAATTATTATTATTATTCTAATTAATTCTTTAAACTAATATTACTAGAACATTCATTAGATCAAAGGACGGTATATAATGTGTACAGTATTTTCGTATGGAAGATAAATTAATCGAACTTTTGGTGAGTTTTAAATAATTTACTGATTAATGATAATATTTTAATATAGTAAACCTCATTGAGGATGAAATGTATACTTTTTTATTTATTAAGGAGATGCATTTTTCCTATTTTACTCTTACTATACACATTAACCATAGATTATTTATTTATATGAGGAACTTATCAGTCAGATTAAGGGGAAGAACCAGTGCGAGAAAGGTCAATGCCACTGATAAAAATTAATGTCAAAGCCAGGATTCTAACTCTGACCCAAATTCAAATCCTGGCGCACTAGACAACTTGGCCACTGGCTTTCCCTTGGTTTTTCGTAAACGATGGAATTACGATGTTCTTAATTTACATTGACGCCCCTCACCTGAATTGGACCTCTATAATGTTTAGTAAAAATTTAACCTACAATTACTAAATACACAGAATTTCTATTGTTAAAAAAATAAATTTAGTATCATATGTATTAACTATTTTAATTTGTTATTATCTTGTATAAATGATTTTTTAAGCTGGAAAATGCTCTATCAGAATAAATTTCTGGCTTATGGTATACTGAAGAATCGTCATAAATTGTTCATTATATTAAATATATAAAACCTCATACAATGTAAAAAAAAAAATGAAAAATATTTAGTGAGGTTCATTGTTACGTTTATGTATAAAACTTATTATAAAACTTTTTGAGAATATTTATAAATATTTCGAAAGTCATAAACAATATATGACAATAACTTGGTCATCAGAACGGTTAATACACGCTGTGTATATGTAAATGTCTTATGACTAATGTTACCCATAACAACATGTGAAATCATTTGAAAAAACTAGTAATATTCTTAGATTTGACACACCAAATCAACACCCTTGTGCGTAATTTAAGACAACAATGATAGATTAAATCCGTGTAGGATGAGTATGGATGACTTGTGAGTCTAGAATCTGAAAAAATTTGTATTGGTTTGATTTTTAGCTAATTGACAAGTCTCATACTAAGTTCGCTTCCCTAACACCTCTGGACATTGCCTACCCCCAACATGGGCATCTCAGACTTGTCTCGTAGTGTCCATGTTAATATCAACCATTGAGTGGACGCCATACACAATTTAAGAGAACCGATCATCGAACCTATAGCCTATGAAATCGACAACTTTTTGTCCCAAGTAGCTGGGTTGTAACCTGGCAACACTGTGCCACCAGTTTTGTCATAATTAATTAGACATTGATAAAAAAGTGCAACAAAATAGTTTGTAAAGAAATTTGGTAGGCTAGTAACTATTTGAAAAAACCCTCAATTATTTTAAAATTGGCTCTACATTGAATTTTTTTAAATGTCTATATTAGAGTCAATATGAAAAAACGTAAACTATTTTCAAAAACCCCAAACATAACACTCATTTTTCATAAGATTTGTTAGGTTAGAACTACATTGAAAAGGATATACTTATATCTAACAAATTAAAGTAAACATTATTATTAAATACAACCTATGGCTATATAATACTCAACAAATCTATTTATGATTATCATGTTTAACTCTGCTAAATTGTTTCGCATCTGAAATGACCAAAGAATTAATTATTATATTTCTCAGTATGTCTCGTAAATTTCTAAAAATATACATTTTTATATGGAAAAAAGAAGTTGTATTTTTTAAAACTAAAATAGCTACTTTTTAATCCTGGATCACCAATGAATCGAAAAAATAGTTCCATCCTCATCCTTGAAGAAAGAGCACCTTCTCAAGTTTGTTCGTTTTACTAAACAAAACTATTCACAAGAAAATTACCACTCTCACTATCAACAATCAATAACTGTTTTTGGTTATTTTGATCAATAGTATTCTATTCCCATACTGTTTTAGAGATTACAATTGCATAAAACCAACCATTAAACTAACTGGTAAATACTGAAAAGCATGGGTCCGACTAAAATAGCGAATATTCCAATGTTTACTACAGGACTAGCACTTACTAGGGCATTTATTAAACTGGATCTCGAGAATTTACTTCAAGAACTAGGAAATTCGCCGTCCACAAATACTTACTTGAAGTTTTAAGAGTAAAAGCGTTCAGTCGTTTTTATTCATTTCACCCATTATCTACTTACACAATCGAGAAAGACTTCAGTCTGGGCCGACAGATCGAGCGTGTTCTGGCACAGCTCTGAGCAGTCAATCTATCTGATGACTCTCATATTTTACACAACCCCTGTATTTATTCTTCATTTTGGGAAGAAGTTCTTCAAGCAAAGTAATCACTTTCAGTTTCCTTTAGGGAAACACAAATTCTGGGTACTCTTATCTTATTTGTTTGCTGAATTGTTAGACTTTAAGGGTGTGGAATAAATTCAGTGGAACAATCAGAGTAGGAAGAAAAATATCAGGTGGGGGACAGTGTAAGGATCAGAGGAAATATTAGACAACAAAAAGACTTGCTAAAAATACTAAGGTTTAGCGTAACGCTGCAGCAGGCTCTGCCTTAGAGCAGAACATTCAGTTTATGTTGTTGAAATCATTCCACATTGAATGAAAATAGTAAAATAAATAAGATTTGTGTTTAGGTGCGGATTTAGAACCGTTAGGTACTTTTATAACCTCAAACTTATTTGAGTTTGAGGTTATAAAAGTACCTAATGGTTCTAAATTGTGACATTATTGCCAATGAGTGTGTCGTGTTTACTGAGCATACAATTTAAACAACGATAAAACAACTACACAAAAAAACTGCACAAATAAACACTGATCGAAGGACAATTATGATTGAATAAGAAAAGTATTTCATAACTAATGAACTATTAAAATACATTAAACAAATCAAGCTAATTTGAGGTATTAATATTGTTTTGATAAAAACGTTCAGTAATTTGTTTTATTAGAAGTGACGTAAATATTCATTAACTAGTTATAAGTTAGTTTAAGTTAGATTAGCATGTCGTTAGTTAGGTTGAGAAGGTTAGGTATTTGGAGGTTTTAGGTACATTTTATCTGTTAATATTAGGTAACTAACAATGAACGTAACTTAGCCCAAACTAACCAGACTTATCATAAACTAACCTACAGTTTTTGTTGAATGTATAATTTATTGTTTGGTGTAGGAAGATATGGATGTTATATTTGTGTTTATGAGCAAAAATACATTATAATAAAATATGCATAATTTTTTTGTTACAAATTTTAAGGATTTTTTTAATTTCCTGGGGAAAATTTACTATGGATTCGTGTCCGTGGGGTTAGAACTGTAAAAAGAACTATCGCGTAGAACTCTTTTATAAGCCCTATTTACCGAGTGTATTTAACTTTGGAATAAAATATTCATTGATTTAATGTAAAAGTCTGAAGTTAAAGCAGTTGTTATTTACATTAGGGGCTATAAAACGTCACTGGCCCTCAACCGTTATTTCATGGGATGCGAGGGACGACCGATAAGCGAACCTCATCAACGACATCCCTCCCTTGTGAATCCTAATGGCACATCGTGTGTTACGCAGTATAAATGCTACTGAAACTGTTTTTTCATTCGTGGAGAAACATTCAATATTGAACAATATAAATTTTTAAATTAAAGTTTTTTATTAAAAGTTTTTAACAAGTAAATATTTTTAAAAATCCGCTTCTATATATATAACTATTTTGTTTAATGAAAAAAAGCATATAAACATGTAACTGCATCAAATAAATAAATACAAGATTAAATATTGCGTATTAGTCTCTTGTGGCATGTTTTTAAAGATTGATCACTTTAATAATCTAAAACATACAGTACAGAAATTGTTTCTTACCTAAATCTTTTTTTAACTTTAAATTTATCTTCTTGGTTTCTTCTAGTTTCTTCATAGCTTAAATAATTATTAACATTTATATAAGATTCTTTTTCTTCCTAAATATAAATATTTCCTGTAAAAATGTGTAATTACTATGTATATTTGTGGACGTTATAAATGTTATGTTAGTTGTTTTTATACGTTTTTATTTAGACATCTGATTAGTTACTTACTCTTAATCTAAATAGTGAGATTTTTTATCACTGTGTGTTCTGTTTATATGCATTGGAATAACTTTTAAGGGAACAGTAACCTAAGTTAATGAAGTTAAACTTAAAATATATTTTACTTTTAAATAATGAAGTTTCGTGATACAGCTAATATTAATATTAAAGAATACTTTTAAAGGTACGTGGAAATTAAAAGATGAAAAGCAGTTACCTTATACTTTCAACAAATCTTACCTCGAGAGAAATAAAGCAGATCTATTATCGGGCTGCATAACATAGAATAAATCGGTTGAATGATCAGGTATTGGTATATTTTTTATTGTTTTACTTTCAAAATTAAACAACTGCTATATGTTACAAAATTGAAAGCTACATTAACATTTAGCATAGCTAAATATATCATAAGTGGGTGGTAGTTAGCTTCCGAATAGGGAAGAACACTGAGTATCAGGCCTGCAAATTAGCTGAAAACTATATCGATGATACGTGGTTCGGATTCCATGCAAAGCTTTATGTCCCTTAGTGGCTATTGGGCTATTAATATCAGTAGTTATTTCCGAGCTAAGTAGAATTAATTGGAGTATGAATACAAGGCTAAGACTGGTTCATACTCTGACACCCTTGAATAATCATTATTATTTACCCTTAAATTCGCACAAGCTCTGTCGTCATCTCAAATCTTAAAAGTTATTTTGGTAATAATAATAAATGCTATAGCCAAATATTTTACTGCAATTTTAACATTACGGTGACATTAATTGTTGTAAATACGTTTGGATTGATTGATTGCGATCATGGACAGAGTAAGTGGAAGCTAATTATCTGAAGTTGATCATTACGGAAAGATCCATTTACTCCGACTGATTGATTTGGGAGTAACTAATCTTGTAATCAGGTAATGGCATTACACATTGGTTCCTGATTATTGCCTTACAACCTTCAGAGTAAATTGATGTGAGACAGTTTGACCTCAATTTGAAAACTGTTGAGTTTGGGAATGTGGTAATTATCTTTCTTTTAGATTTAAAAAAGGAACAAGTAATATAAAGTTATTTTAAAAACGTTTGTTTAATT
The DNA here is from genome assembly GCA_035578905.1 of Stictocephala bisonia. Lineage (NCBI taxonomy): Eukaryota > Metazoa > Arthropoda > Insecta > Hemiptera > Membracidae > Stictocephala > Stictocephala bisonia. The sequence goes on along the minus strand of JAQJVL010000162.1, from coordinate 551,945 downwards.
TAAATTAAATGTCATAATTAAATTGAATTAAAAATATCATACACCAAAAACAGAATAATTCAACCCAAGCAACAGATAAAAATCCCTCATAACAAAATAAAGAGAAATCAACAGAGTTACTTAGGAGAAATCATCCAACAGAATGGGATACAAATTGTGAGTAACAAGACAAGATACAACAATCACCAAAAACTATACTTTATAACACAAAAAAGATACAACAAAAAATCCATGTCCATGAATGCCAAGCTCTACCATTACAACGCAGTCATAACACCAGTAGCCTTTTACGCCCGAGAAACACTGGAACTAGTAAGGAAGTCAGCATGGAAAAATTAATGAAAATGGAAAAAAACATAATACGAAAAATCTTAGGATCCCAAAAAGACGAGAATGAATCTAAATACAGAATCAGACGCAACAAAGAGGTGTACAAACATATAGAAAAAAAAAACAACAATGTAAAAGAGAAAACTTCAATTCTATGGACACATACAAAGACTGGACGACAATAAACTCACAAAAACAAATCATGAAAGCAATAGTCCACAAATCAACAGTAAAATAGATAGAACAAGTAACCAAGATGCCAAAATATTGGGTATAAAAAACAAATATTTCTAAGACAGAAAAATTTTACATAAACCAAAGTTTGCAGAAGAAACGCCAAAAAAGAAAACCTTATCGACAGAATAAAGAAAATGAAAATTCAGTGAACAAATTAAGTTTCATTGGGAACAAAAGAGACAAGTAGGTGAAAAATGGAACAATAATTTAATTCTTTGTTGAAAGATTCTACTTTCAATAAAAAAATAAGTAAATAAATGTAATTATAAAGAATACCATAAAAACTATATTATCTATATGATCAGCGAGCCAACAGAAAATTCGCTACGGGGTGATTATCTACGCTCACTTACCTTCACTCCTTGGTTCACTCTAAATCATCACATTAATAAAAAAGCTAAGCCTGCTGCCATTATTCTAGCTAACAAAATATCGGTGTTATTATCATTATTAAATGACAATTGCAAATCAGCTTTTATCTTTGTCAAAATGTACTATCATGGTGTTGAACATAACTGAACGTAATTTAATAGAAAAAAACTTCTTAAATTCCGAAGTAGTTAAAAATTCTAAATTAAAGGGCTTTGTCAATCAATTTATTATTCAAACTATAGGAAACATTTCAAACCCAGTGGATATTTTATTCTTATATAAGATTCGCCAAAACAACTTTTTGCGTATTGAAAATATACGGATATATCAACTAAGACCTACTTATGCTCAGAAAGGGTAATTCACATTAACAGCGCAATGGCCAGGACAACTAAGGTACTTACAGTTCACTTGGAATGCAAACCACTTAGAATTAGTCTGATTTCCAGATATGTGCCAGATACTCAATTCTCTTTCTCAATTAACATCTGGTGACTGACTACAGCCCAACATGGAAACCCTAAAGGGCCTATACTTATGTACTAGTACCCACATAACTTGTGACTAGATAGATAGAATAGATATCATAACTTAAGATATATGATATAGTTATATTTGTTAGTAACTTGTGCTGTTGATAAGGGTAGTAAATCTGCAATAAAACATCCCTTATTTTAACCTCTTCGCACATGATGGTATCAACCGTGTACATCAAGTTTAAAAATTTCAAAATTTCTTTTATTTGATTGTATTGCGACAAAAATGCAAAGTAGTGTCACATGAGTCTATGTGAGTTAGTGGTGTTTCCAGTAGGTACCAGCACTGTTCTATTTGCTAATGGCGATTTCATTTTGCAGTACATGAATTTTTTCTCCAGCTGGTTTTTACGTTTTTTTGATAGGTTCTAGAAAAAATATGGGAGCACCTACTGAGCTAAGAAAAACACTATCGTATTTCTGAACTTTTAAACCACAATTCTTTCCTATTTTATGTTTTATACCACAATTAGTTTTTAAGTTATAGTAAACTCATCCGTCCTCAGGTGAGGGCATCATGCATTTGAGGTTATTATTTTGTCTAGTAAATATGGTTCCTCAACTACATGATGGCATCGTACAGGAAACCCGGCATCAGGTGAGGCAAACGTGCAATTATGGACTGCGTGGAAGTTTAGTTGCTAATGTTGAATAAATTAGTCAAAAATAGATAAATCGGTATGTCCTCAGTGTATAGAAAAGTTTCATTTTATTTTAGATGCATATTAAATGTTTAAAACTAATTAAATATATTATTTGTAATTTAAAATAGTATTTTATTACTTGGCATCACGTGGGGATATTATGCGTTTAAAACACTATAAAAAGAGTTGGCCTCATATGAGGCTACTATGAATTACCAGGATAACAGCGTGTTTTTAATTAATTGAGTAACGGCCTTAATTTAGGAAATTATTTTCTTATAATAATAATTTAAAAAATGTTAAAACACATTAATCTTACTTAATTTTCTTTTGAGTGCATAATCCAAAAATACGTTAAAAAGTTTTTTCTCAACAGGATAATTTATCACGCATGAATAGGTTAAACTAATGTTGCACTCACTCCTGGAAAAGATATGTATTTTTATCTAGTATTTGTACAAGAAACAAAAATCGTAACTTTGTATGAAATCTTAATTAACTTTTGATTAACTTTATTAACTTTTGATTAACTTTATTAACTTTTGATTAACTTCATTAATCAAACCATTTATTAACTTAATTGCAAGTATTAAGTTAATAAATGGTTCCAAAGAATTGGCACAAACTTTCCCCCATATTAAACACTAAAAATTAAAACTTAGAATACTACCAGTTTGATTCCAAAATAAGTTTTCTTTGCAATAACCCAAAAGTTAGAGACATGCTATTTTCACAGAAATATTTTAAATTGTAGTTAAAATCTTTCCTGAAAATTTAATAACAACTTTTGAATGTTTTTTGCTAATACAAATTTTAAAAAAATTGCTTAAGAGCAATTTAAAATGATTGTATTTTATAGAGGAATTATAAATAAAAAATATGGTTAGAGACAATTTTATGGCATAGATGTATACTCTATAGAGTATTATTAGAAAAAAAAATAAATAACTTCACTTGCCAGTTAACATAAGCCTGCAGAACAGTGCTTAAAACTTTTCATTGAATGGAAACTAACCGTTAGCTATCTTAGAGATTCAAACTTTGGAACTTGCTTTCCACTGTCCAAAAACTGAGCTTCTGAGTCACAACACTGCCAAATTAGAAAAGTTCTATAATTGTCTATATAAAAATCTCAAATTCAATATCCCGTCTTATGAAACCAGGAGAGAACATTTTTGTCTTTATTAAAAATTTTAGTTTTATGTCCAATAACTCCCTGTTCTAATCAAACACTGAACCAATGATTTTCCTTTGGTGGTAGTTTGCTAGATTGACCAAAGGTTTATTGACAACCGATAATCAATAATATAATTATGCTTTGTACCTACGAAACGTTTAACAATAATCTATTTGACAGTTTGGTCAGTTAACCAATAGACCTAATCAGTTTCTAATTAGTATCCTGGTACCAAAATCAACCACATGTTTAACAAGTGTTTAAATTAAAACTTATTATTTTATACTTTTTGTCATTTTATTATATTATTTTAGATTATCAAAATTATTTTGACCACCTACAAAAACCAGAAGTAAGAGCCGCATTGATAAAAATTTATTTAACAGGTACATTTTTTTTCTCAAATTGACTAAACTCTTGTTACTATGCTTATCCAACCGTGAAACTGATTTTTACTACAGTACAACTGAATTGTAAGATTTATTTATCGAATCTTAGTCAAATACGTTAAACAATAAGGATAAGAACTATTCTTACCAATTTTTTTCTTTCTAATCATGCATTAAATATCTAGAATATTTGAATCCCTTACGAAATAATGGTAACTGATCGAAAATTTTACATGGTACAGATAATTTTTAAAACCTGTACAACATATGCGATGTAAATTAAAGTGATATATACATTATAATTCATCGTTCAAGAAACTATTTTTGACAATATGTAACTAAATGTAACTCTTTTTTCCCATTTCGAGTCTTGGTACAGTTGGTTCAATATTTGTTATTGCGCAATAAACTAATTAAACATGTCATGTTTTGTTATCAATTAGTATCACGAGTGTTTGTCTAACACCAATAAGTATCAAGGAAAATGTTTTAAGAAATATTTTCAACTAAATTTCTGTCAATATCAACCATTGTACATGGGCACAAGGTAAGAGTTTTTTGGTTTCATAATTTTTTTAACTTATTTTATTTTATTTGCGAGTTTAAATATTGAATGCTAAGTTATACAAATAACAGATTAATGAATGCTTTTATCCAGTACAAGAAAATATATTTCACCCATTTGTTATGCCTATAAATGTGTAATTGAAGTAAAATATATATATATATATAAAATAATGTTCAACCTAATAATATTTATAAAAAAAACATGTTTTGGAATATTGATAATACATTTATTAAAACCAAAGAACGGTTTGTGTATCAGATTTTGTAATGTCATCGAAGCTACAAATGTCGAAGTGAGTTGAGCAATTGAATATAGACATCGTGTTTACAATATGCCTAGGGAGAAGAAAAATAATTTTATCGACATATATTTTAAAGAACATTTTACAAAATGTGGTTAAGTAACCAATGTAAAACTAACAATTAGTAGAATTTTATGTAGTAGTAGAATTGGTTAGTAGAAAAGCTAACAATTTTTCTTTATAAACAATATAATAAATTATATTTAAACAGTTATGGGCGTTTTATACGAATCGGCCTTTCATAAGGAGTGTTTACGAAACTCTTGTTATCCTGGACACCTACACATTGTGTACGTATTACAGACCAACTAATTATTGAATGCATATATTTACGAATATATTGACAGGTATCCTACTCATTCTGATTTTGCCTCTTATTTTGAATTTGACAGTGGAATGTTTTACTAGTATTTAGTCTTCCAAAATTAATGTAGGAAAATTCCCTGAATATATTAAGCTAATATTAGTAGAACTTCCTTGTGGCTACTGCATTTTAGAGAGGAAATGTTAGCACTAGACTATAAAAACCCCCATGGTACTTATGTAGTCAAGTGTGCCACTACGAGGTATTTATGTAGTAAAGTGTGCCACTACGTGGTATTTATATAGTCAAGTGTGCCACTATGTGATACTTACGTAGGCAATGGTGACACTACGTGGTATTTATGTAGTCAAGTGTGACACTACGTGGTACTTATGTAGTCAAGTGTGCCACTACGTGGTATTTATGTAGTAAAGTGTACCACTACGTGGTATTTATGTAGTCAAGTGTGACACTACGTGGTACTTATGTAGTCAAGTGTGCCACTACGTGGTATTTATGTAGTCAAGTGTGACACTACGTGGTACTTATGTAGTCAAGTGTGCCACTACGTGGTATTTATGTAGTAAAGTGTGCCACTACGTGGTATTTATATACTCAAGTGTGCCACTATGTGATACTTACGTAGGCAATGGTGACACTACGTGGTATTTATGTAGTCAAGTGTGACACTACGTGATATTTATGTAGTAAAGTGTGCCACTATGTGGGGTATTTATGTAGTCAAGTGTGCCACTATGTGATACTTACGTAGGCAATGGTGACACTACGTGGTATTTATGTAGTCAAGTGTGCCACTATGTGATACTTACGTAGGCAATGGTGACACTACGTGGTATTTATGTAGTCAAGTGTGACACTACGTGGTATTTATGTAGTCAAGTGTGCCACTACGTGGTATTTATATAGTCAAGTGTGACACTACGTGGTATTTATGTAGTCAAGTGTGACACTACGTGATATTTATGTAGTAAAGTGTGCCACTATGTGGTATTTATATACTCAAGTGTGCCACTATGTGATACTTACGTAGGCAATGGTGACACTACGTGGTATTTATGTAGTCAAGTGTGGCACTATGTGATACTTACGTAGGCAATGGTGACACTACGTGGTATTTATGTAGTCAAGTGTGACACTACGTGGTATTTATGTAGTCAAGTGTGACACTACGTGGTATTTATGTAGTCAAGTGTGACACTAAGTGGTATTTATGTAGTCAAGTGTGACACTACGTGATATTTATGCAGGCAAGTGTGCCACTACGTGGTATTTATATAGTCAAGTGTGCCACTACGTGTTTTTTACGTAGTAAAGTGTGCCACTACGTGGTATTTTTGTAGTAAAGTGTGCCACTACGTGATATTTATGTAGTCAAGTGTGCCACTACGTGTTTTTTATATAGTCAAGTGTGCCACTACGTGCTTTTTACGTAGTAAAGTGTGCCACTACGTGGTATTTTTGTAGTAAAGTGTGCCACTACGTGATATTTATATACTAAAGTGTGCCACTACGTGATATTTATATAGTCAAGTGTGCCACTACGTGTTTTTTACGTAGTAAAGTGTGCCACTACATGGTATTTTTGTAGTAAAGTGTGCCACTACGTGATATTTATATACTAAAGTGTGCCACTACGTGATATTTATATAGTCAAGTGTGCCACTACGTGTTTTTTACGTAGTAAAGTGTGCCACTACGTGGTATTTTTGTAGTAAAGTTTGCCACTACGTGATATTTATATACTAAAGTGTGCCACTACGTGATATTTATATAGTCAAGTGTGCCACTACGTGTTTTTTATATAGTCAAGTGTGCCACTACGTGTTTTTACGTAGTAAAGTGTGCCACTACGTGGTATTTTTGTAGTAAAGTGTGCCACTACGTGATATTTATATACTAAAGTGTGCCACTACGTGATATTTATATATTCAAGTGTGCCACTACGTGTTTTTTATATAGTCAAGTGTGCCACTACGTGTTTTTACGTAGTAAAGTGTGCCACTACGTGGTATTTTTGTAGTAAAGTGTGCCACTACGTGATATTTATATACTAAATTGTGCCACTACGTGATATTTATATAGTCAAATGTGCCACTACGTGTTTTTTATATAGTCAAGTGTGCCACTACGTGTTTTTTACGTAGTAAAGTGTGCCACTACGTGGTATTTTTGTAGTAAAGTGTGCCACTACGTGATATTTATGTAGTCAAGTGTGCCACTACGTGTTTTTATATAGTCAAGTGTGCCACTACGTGTTTTTACGTAGTAAAGTGTGCCACTACGTGGTATTTTTGTAGTAAAGTGTGCCACTACGTGATATTTATATACTAAAGTGTGCCACTACGTGATATTTATATAGTCAAGTGTGCCACTACGTGTTTTTTATATAGTCAAGTGTGCCACTACGTGTTTTTTACGTAGTAAAGTGTGCCACTACGTGGTATTTTTGTAGTAAAGTGTGCCACTACGTAATATTTATATACTAAAGTGTGCCACTACGTGATATTTATATAGTCAAGTGTGCCACTACGTGTTTTTTACGTAGTAAAGTGTGCCACTACGTGGTATTTTTGTAGTAAAGTGTGCCACTACGTGATATTTATATAGTCAAGTGTACCACTACGTGTTTTTTACGTAGTAAAGTGTGCCACTACGTGGTATTTTTGTAGTAAAGTGTGCCACTACGTGATATTTATATACTAAAGTGTGCCACTACGTGATATTTATATAGTCAAGTGTGCCACTACGTGTTTTTTACGTAGTAAAGTGTGCCACTACGTGATATTTATATAGTTAAGTGTGCCACTACGTGTTTTTTACGTAGTAAAGTGTGCCACTACGTGGTATTTTTGTAGTAAAGTGTGCCACTACGTGATATTTACGTAGTAAAGTGTGCCACTACGTGGTATTTATATACTAATGTGTGCCACTACGTGATATTTACGTAGTAAAGTGTGCCACTACGTGGTATTTATATACTAAAGTGTGCCACTACGTGATATTTATATACTAAAGTGTGCCACTACGTGGTATTTTTGTAGTAAAGTGTGCCACTACGTGATATTTACGTAGTAAAGTGTGCCACTACGTGGTATTTATATACTAAAGTGTGCCACTACGTGGTATTTATATACTAAAGTGTGCCACTACGTGATATTTATATACTAAAGTGTGCCACTAAGTGGTATTTATATACTAAAGTGTGCCACTACGTGATATTTGTATATTAAAGTGTGCCACTACGTGATATTTATATACTAAAGTGAGCCACTACGTGGTATTTTTGTAGTAAAGTGTGCCACTACGTGATATTTACGTAGTAAAATGTGCCACTACGTGGTATTTATATACTAAAGTGTGCCACTACGTGATATTTATATACTAAAGTGTGCCACTACGTGGTATTTTTGTAGTAAAGTGTGCCACTACGTGATATTTACGAAGTAAAGTGTGCCACTACGTGGTATTTATATACTAAAGTGTGCCACTACGTGATATTTATATACTAAAGTGTGCCACTACGTGGTATTTATATACTAAAGTGTGCCACTACGTGATATTTACGTAGTAAAGTGTGCCACTACGTGGTATTTATATACTAAAGTGTGCCACTACGTGGTATTTTTGTAGTAAAGTGTGCCACTACGTGGTATTTATATACTTAAGTGTGCCACTACGTGATATTTATATACTAAAGTGTGCCAATAGGTGGTTTTTTTGTAGTAAAGTGTGCCACTACGTGATATTTATGCAGGCAAGTGTGCCACTACGTGGTATTTATATAGTCAAGTGTGCCACTACGTGTTTTTTACGTAGTAAAGTGTGCCACTACGTGGTATTTTTGTAGTAAAGTGTGCCACTACGTGATATTTATGTAGTCAAGTGTGCCACTACGTGTTTTTTATATAGTCAAGTGTGCCACTACGTGCTTTTTACGTAGTAAAGTGTGCCACTACGTGGTATTTTTGTAGTAAAGTGTGCCACTACGTGATATTTATATACTAAAGTGTGCCACTACGTGATATTTATATAGTCAAGTGTGCCACTACGTGTTTTTTACGTAGTAAAGTGTGCCACTACGTGGTATTTTTGTAGTAAAGTGTGCCACTACGTGATATTTATATAGTCAAGTGTGCCACTACGTGTTTTTTATATAGTCAAGTGTGCCACTACGTGGGTTTTACGTAGTAAAGTGTGCCACTACGTGGTATTTTTGTAGTAAAGTGTGCCACTACGTGATATTTATATACTAAAGTGTGCCACTACGTGATATTTATATATTCAAGTGTGCCACTACGTGTTTTTTATATAGTCAAGTGTGCCACTACGTGTTTTTACGTAGTAAAGTGTGCCACTACGTGGTATTTTTGTAGTAAAGTGTGCCACTACGTGATATTTATATACTAAATTGTGCCACTACGTGATATTTATATAGTCAAATGTGCCACTACGTGTTTTTTATATAGTCAAGTGTGCCACTACGTGTTTTTTACGTAGTAAAGTGTGCCACTACGTGGTATTTTTGTAGTAAAGTGTGCCACTACGTGATATTTATGTTGTCAAGTGTGCCACTACGTGGCATTTATGTTGTCAAGTGTGCCACCACGTGGAATTTATGTTGTCAAGTGTGCCACTACGTATTATTTATGTAGTCAAGTGTACCACTACGTGGTATTTATGTAGTCAAGTGTGACACTAAGCGGCATTTATGTTGTCAAGTGTGCCACTACGTGGCATTTATGTAGTCAAGTGTGCCACTACGTGGCATTTATGTTGTCAAGTGTGCCACCACGTGGAATTTATGTTGTCAAGTGTGCCACTACGTGGTATTTATGTAGTCAAGTGTGCCACTACGTGGCATTTATGTAGTCAAGTGTGCCACTACGTGGTATTTATGTTGTCAAGTGTGCCACCACGTGGAATTTATGTTGTCAAGTGTGCCACCACGTGGAATTTATGTTGTCAAGTGTACCACTACGTGGTATTTATGTAGTCAAGTGTGACACTAAGCGGCATTTATGTTGTCAAGTGTGCCACTACGTGGCATTTATGTAGTCAAGTGTGCCACTACGTGGTATTTATGTAGTCAAGTGTGCCACTACGTGGTATTTATGTAGTCAAATGTACCACTACGTGGTATTTATGTAGTCAAGTGTACCACTACGTGGTATTTATGTAGTCAAGTGTACCACTACGTGGTTTTTATGTAGTCAAGTGTGCCACTACGAGGTATTTATGTAGTCAAGTGTGCCACTACGTGGCATTTATGTAGTCAAGTGTGCCACTACGTGGCTATTTATGTAGTCAAGTGTGCCACTACGTGGCATTTATGTAGTCAAGTGTGCCACTACGTGGAATTTATGTTGTCAAGTGTGCCACTACGTGGTATTTATATAGTCAAGTGTACCACTACGTGGTATTTATGTAGTCAAGTGTGACACTACGTGGTATTTATGTAGTCAAGTGTGCCACTACGTGGTATTTATGTAGTAAAGTGTGCCACTACGTGGTATTTATATAGTCAAGTGTGCCACTACGTGGTATTTATATAGTCAAGTGTGCCACTACGTGGTATTTATATAGTCAAGTGTGCCACTACGTGGTATTTATATAGTCAAGTGTGCCACTACGTGATATTTGTATATTAAAGTGTGCCACTACGTGATATTTATATACTAAAGTGAGCCACTACGTGGTATTTTTGTAGTAAAGTGTGCCACTACGTGATATTTACGTAGTAAAATGTGCCACTACGTGGTATTTATATACTAAAGTGTGCCACTACGTGATATTTATATACTAAAGTGTGCCACTACGTGGTATTTTTGTAGTAAAGTGTGCCACTACGTGATATTTACGAAGTAAAGTGTGCCACTACGTGGTATTTATATACTAAAGTGTGCCACTACGTGATATTTATATACTAAAGTGTGCCACTACGTGGTATTTATATACTAAAGTGTGCCACTACGTGATATTTACGTAGTAAAGTGTGCCACTACGTGGTATTTATATACTAAAGTGTGCCACTACGTGGTATTTTTGTAGTAAAGTGTGCCACTACGTGGCATTTATGTAGTCAAGTGTGCCACTACGTGGTATTTATGTAGTCAAGTGTGACACTAAGCGGCATTTATGTTGTCAAGTGTGCCACTACGTGGCATTTATGTAGTCAAGTGTGCCACTACGTGGCATTTATGTTGTCAAGTGTGCCACCACGTGGAATTTATGTTGTCAAGTGTGCCACTACGTATTATTTATGTAGTCAAGTGTACCACTACGTGACATTTATGTAGTCAAGTGTGACACTACGTGGTACTTTTGTAGTCAAGTGTTCAAGTACGTTGTATTTATGTAGTAAAGTTTGCCACTACATGGTATTTATGTAGTCAAGTGTGACACTACGTTGTATTTATATAGTCAAGTGTGCCACTACGTGGCATTTATGTAGTTAAGTGTGCCACTACGTGGCATTTATGTTGTCAAGTGTGCCACCACGTATTATTATTTAGTCAAGTGTGCCACTACGTGGTATTTATGTAGTCAAGTGTGCCACTACGTGGCATTTATGTAGTTAAGTGTGCCAATACGTGGCATTTGTATAGTCAAGTGTGACACTACGTGGTATTTATATAGTCAAGTGTGCCACTACGAGGTATTTATGTAGTCAAGTGTGCCACTACGTGGTATTTATATACTAAAGTGTGCCACTACGTGGTATTTATATACTAAAGTGTGCCACTACGTGATATTTACGTAGTAAAGTGTGCCACTACGTGGTATTTATATACTAAAGAGTGCCACAACGTGATATTTACATAATCAATTGTGACACTATGAGGTATTTACGTAGTCAAGTGTGATACTATGTGATATTCATGCAGTCAAGTGTGCCATTATGTGGTATGTATGTAGTCAAGTGTACCACTACGTGGTATTTATGTAGTCAAGTGTGCCACTACGAGGTATTTATGTAGTCAAGTGTGCCACTACGTGGTATTTATATACTCAAGTGTGCCACTACGTGGCATTTATGTAGTCAAGTGTGCCACTACGTGGTATTTATGTAGTTTAGTGTGCCACTACGTGGTATAGTTTTATGTCAGGTCTACCTAAAGATATTACGTATTTTATATTATCCAATGCCTGTAATTATTTTTAGGACTCAAAACACACAGAGGTATAAATAGAGGATGTTGTTACTCAGTCTATTTATTATTCTGGCCACTTGGTGGTGCTGGTATCGATGGTCTCAACACCGTATATACTCCTTCGCCTCCAAGCTACCTACACTTTCACCACCCCCTTTGCCTGTCATTGGACAGCTTTACATGCTGTTTCTGGGTTATGATTGTAAGTACACAACACCATGTAGTAATGACCATACTAATGTCTATTTAAGTATGCAAGGCGGAAAAATATGAAAACGCTTTCACAACTTTTGTATGACTTCACTTGTAAAAGTGAAATCTTGTTAATGAGCATGGTTTCAAAGAACAAACTTTTTGAAGCCATTACCGATATTTAATATTTTCAGAGGAGTGGCCCACTGGGAGTTGAAAAAAAAGTCTACAACGTAAGACTAGGTCGAGTTTGGTATCAAATGATCTATTCAAAAGAAATTAATTGCCACACAATGGACTTTAATTGGACACAATGGATTTTAAGTAAATTATTCTGACCAAAAATTATACTTTATGGAGCACAACAATTTAAAAAAATTATCAAATTATTTATGGAAAAAATAAAGTTGTTGTAAAGCGTTCCTATTTTACTGCGCTTTCACAACAACATTTTTTTTCCATAGACAGTTTGAAAATTAAATTTTGTTTGAGTTATTTTGTTCCATAAAGTATAATTTTAAATCAGAATAATTTACTTTACGCTATTTAAAATCGTTGAATCGTAGAAATAATACTGTTCAAATTAGTTACTTTGAAATTCAAATTACTGCTACTCTGGAAAGGATAGAAATTTCTAAGTCCAGTGTGTGGCAGTTAATTTCTGTTGAATAGATAATTTTAACTCGACATAGGCTTACGTTGAAGACTTTTGTTCAACTCCACGTGGTACGTCCCCTGAAAAGATGAAATGTTGCTAATGGCGTCAAAATCCGCCACAATTGGACTTTGAATGTTTTATCCTTCTATATTAGTGGTCATTTGAATGTCGAAGTCACTAATTTGTTATATTATTATTATTTTTATTACTATTATTATAGTAATAATAAAAATATTCTAGAAGGATTTTTAAAGAATCAAACAATTAATTGAGATATACTCCAAGATAAAATAAAAATTAGGGTTACTGATAATAAAACTTTTATAATGACTAACAAATGTTGTTTACCGCTCTACTCCTGGACCCTAAAACAGCTGGTAGTTGTAGAAAACAAAATTTACTCTTCGATGATAAATTCCAAGCCTATCTGTTTTAACTCTAAATTAATTATTCAATTGGAAAATGTATTGGAGGACACACAACTTATACGACGTTGTCTTAAATTAACTGAGATTTATTTTAGAATCTAAAACATCAGTTGTTTATTTTATTTAAAGCATTTAGAGAGTGATGAACATGTTAATGTAAGAACTGTAAAACGGCATGCCAGCTCAATAACAACAAGTATAATTGTTGAAAAATGGTAAGCACAAAAATATAAACAATTTGATACTATACAGTATGTAATTTAATTAATGTCTTAATTTGACATGAGCGCACTAAATGGCATTCGAGTGAAGCTCTGAGACTTGGTGATGCTAATAATACTACATTTGTCATACAATACAACAATTAATTACTTTTTGAGGGAGATACTTTTTAAAACAATACATCAGTAGAAACATCTAAAAATTATGCATGAGCACAATTTATAAGCCTTATGAAACTAAAAGGTAACACATATTAGAAATGAAAAAAAAATAGTCTAGGATCATAATATGTTAAATCACACTCAAAAATGCACAGTACGAAACAAGTAAGTTATAAAACAGTCTATAAGCTGAAACATGGCAACAATGCAAGACGTAAGGCGTTGCTATGGTTGCGGCTGGCTGAAATCACCACACCTTTGGTTGTAACATCCCCGAACTCCACGTAGGGCCAGCATTTACTGTAAGTGTACTCTAAATTAAGTCCAATAAATAAAGATCATTTTCGTAATCCCTTTACCGTATACTAAATGCCAATATTGAATGGCTAATTTGTTGAACTTCTCATTCCATTAGAATCATCATATTTCTTTGATTTAATGTAGAATATACCATAAATGCTTGTGTGTGTATTCGCTTAAACAGGTTATACTATATTTCAGGGCTTGAAAAAAGGATAATGGAGGTCTTCTTCAGAGAAGGCCCAAGTGGAAGCCTAAAAACTATTGCTTTATGGGTTCCTGCACCAGTTATATACTTCAGGGATAGAGAAGACATTCAGGTAACTTAGTGAAAATTAGTGTTAGACTAAGAGTGTTAGTCAACTCTTAGGCGAAAGATGTTCATATAGGCACCCATTTGAGTGCTCCATAAAATTTAATGTAGGAATCTAATTTAATTTGAGGAATCTAGATGTAACCGAAGAGTGCAATGAACCAGCCTCACTAACACACACACACACACACACACACACACACACACACACACACACACACACACACACACACACACACACACACACACACACACACACACACACACACACACACACACACACACACACACACACACACACACACACACACACACACACACACACACACACACACACACACACACACACACACACACACACACACACACACACGCACACACACGCACACACGCGCACACACACACACACACACACACACACACACACACACACACACACACACACACACACACACACACACACACAATGTGTTCCCCTCAACTCTCTCCATCACTATACCCATCTGCCCCACTCCACAAATTTTACAAATGTACAATATAACGATTCTTACTTCTAGCATTGAAATGTTTGCATTTAAATTAATCTATTATTGCAGCAAAAGAAAATTATACAAATTACAACTCAAAATTTTTACAGATATTATTTATAGTAAAATAATTAGGTACACTTAAATAAATATGTATTTTTAAGTTTTAATTTACAGTACCTTTTTTCTACTATATTCAAAAAATGTAATAACATATATCACTAAAAAACTTAAAAATCATACAGATAGAAAAACTAAACTGCCAGTTTACGTAACCATTCCCATAAAAATGTTTCGTATATTTCCTAAACACGTTTATTACTTAAATGAAAGCCAACGATTTTATTCAAAAGAATAAAAAAAACAATGTTTCATCCAACGCCCGAGAAATGTATTATTAGCACATATTTGGTTATTTTAGTTGTTAGGTTAGTTAAAGTTAGGTTATTAGATTAGGTTGGCATTATACGTATTAACCTTATTTAGCCTAACCTTAACCTTTTTTTGTATTTGACTAATTTAGGTTTTATTCGTTATATGAAACATTTTTTCGTCTTACTCGTTTTCACAATATTAACGTAACTTACAAAATTTAGTCTGAAACGTTAATAATTTATTTTTTATTTATTTTTTTTTTTTTTTATAAAATCAGTATTTCAAAACAAACTTTTTTTATGGGTATTCGTCGGGTATATATTAACTAGTTGAAAAAAAATAAATAAATAAAAAATCGCGTGGGGGGATATGAAATAGGGAATATTTCATATTAATTTATAATTTTGTTTAATTGAAATAGATTAGAAGTTAACTATTAGTATTTCGTCATTGTTTCGCATAGTATTACGTTGTACTCTAGACTATGATCCCTTAAATACATAACTCATATAAAAAGTAAAGGTAAAATTAATTATTTTTGGACCAGTGACAGCAAGTGAACTTCTAAAAAGGGTTTCTGATAGTTTAAATAGTCAATAGATTTTTTAAAAGTTGTTATATGTATATATTTAAAAATATGTTTATATGTTACATGTTTTGTGACTCTTGTATAATAACTTTTTATCAATAAAATTTGGAAAAAATTTTAAGGTGGTGTACGTATATAATTTCCCTTAGAAGGGAGTTTTTCACAAGGCACAAAAAAAGACACTTTTAAACTTAAGTAACAATTAATTATAGTATGGATATTAATTCCGATAAGGATTACAACATTAAATACAGTGGTACGTTTTATAGAAGATAATGAACAATTCTTCCTCTATGGACAAATCTCCAAAAGCGGACGTCGGAAAGTGCATCGTTGGCGACGGACTTCTCTTAGCCTCAGGTATGTATCGTTAACTATTTATTTAAATACATGCAGAATAATTTAAACCAGAATATCTAGATGCCAACATGAAATACGCCATTGTATTTGATAAAAGTAGAACAATTATTTTGAATTATCAAATTATAAAATTCCACTGTGATTTTAATTAGAAATATAACTATGTTTAACCTAAAATGTGTAATAGCTTAGGAACAAAATTGAAATGGATCTTAAATTGGCATTTTGAAAAGTGCATGTTTTTACCTACGACATTCATTTATATTACCTTTAGTTAAATAAAAGTTGTCTAGGGAAGCAAGAAACTGAAAACTTACACTTGAACAATTAAGAAAAATATTTGAAAACCCTAATTGTGTAAATGTTAGTTATTTTATTTTAGACTATCCAATAGCTCCTGCTCGTCTAGGGATGGTTTTCACCCCTCCCTCGGTGATTCTCTGTGAACTATAACGTCAATATTAGAGGTCAGCCTACCACGGTTCTTGTACGTAGCAAAATATTGTAGGCTAGAAAATTTAAAAAGTCTACTTAGGAGTAGACTAATAATGTCACAGTTAATAGAAATTGCTTTAAAAGTTCACAGCTAAAGCCAAATATTTCAATATTTTCTGTCGTGTATATGTTTCTTTATAACTCGTTTTAGATTATTTCTTATTAAAAGAATACCAATGCTAAACTTGTGGAAAAAAGGAGTAGTTAAGGGGCTGGTCCTACCGTTTGGGAATGGAATTACGATAGCTAATTTCCTGATGGGTTTCTATGATACAAAGTTTAACTTTTCTTAAAATTTCATCAAACGCTGTTCAGTGGTTCCAGAGATTTCTTGATGAGTAAGTACATCATTTTGGATTTTATGTATTAATGTTATATGCTGATAGGTTTTTGGCTTTTATTAAGTAATGCATTACGGATTTATACGTATTAGATTAAAAAAATAATTTTAACTACAATAATGAAAGAGTAATCAATGAATATGGACAAATTAAACATATTAATATATTCAGACATGTCATATTACAGCTATAGAGTAAATTATAGTCATAAAAATGGGACTCAACGGATATTTAATATTAAGGACCCTATGTTCCTCTTTTTTTAGTCTATTAAAGATTAAAAATAAAACAAATAAATCGTATATTTTTACGAGAAGCAATTTATTTATTTTATTTATTCATAAGACGCCGATCGTCAAGATATGGGCGAATATGGATTTCGAATGAGTGTGATGAGTGTAGATGAGCGAATGTAGTCATTGTTACAAACTAAGGCCGAATATTCCTTAGAAAGTGTCATTAATTAATAGCCCAATGACAAATGAACAGCCGGTGGTTATCAGCTGATCCTTCTCAAAATGTATCGACTCTGATTGGGATCGAACTGAGAACCTTTAGCACATGAAGCTGGGATTGAACCAACTACGCTACCGACCAATTTTTTGATGAAAAAATGGTAATACTAATGAAATACTAATGAAATACGATTAGTATTTCATACATCGTACGGGAGCAAAACGCTTCTCAGCACCATGCTTTGTGTTTGTAGTTTTTGTTCAGTTTAGGCTGAGCTCAGTTAAACTTCAGTTAAAATAAAATGAAACATTTCGGCATGGTCTAAAATAAAATTCATTGTTACATTAAATCATTCTTGGCAGAATAAAAATTTATATTTTCATACCAATAAACTTATATAATTTCGTCATTTCTTATTCATTTGAATTATTAATAGTAATAAACTAGTTTTTTTAATTATTATAAATTAAAATATGTGTTTAAATTCCACTTCTTTCCTAGTTTTCTAAAACAATTTTTGTTGACTTTTCATTATTAGTTGCAGAAGTTTTTCAATTAGAGAAAAATGTGATAAGATATACAAGCAAACTTGTTTTTTCATGAACAAACGTTCAATAACTCTTTATTATAAAAGATACATTTGTAAACATATTTTAATTAGTATAAAATTAAGTATTAAAAGGAATACTAACTAATAGGCCTACATGTGTATTATCAACGTAATGGAAACCATATACGATCGAAACATAGTTTTATAGCACGATTAAATGTAACAAAACATGTCCTACTGTCATGAAGAACTACTAACAATGAATAGTAGGAATTTCAAAAAAATTTACTTGCTCTTGCCATTTTATCCACATTCCAGTTTGGTAATAATAAAATAAAATTTTGACATTGCTTTAGTGGCCATCCTTTCTATTAAAGTTAATGAGCTACTACAAAAATACTGTTTTTAAGTGTGAACACAAACATACTTTAGCTATTTACTTTTTAGTAAAACCGGAAATAAGTTTATGTAGTTTAATACAACTTGTAACTACTTATAGGATGTATTAAATGAACTTACTCAATGATCATAAACGAGTCGTTTTATGAAATATATAAATGATTTATTTATATATAGTAATATTACATATACGATTGGTATTGGACAATCTAATGGTATTTTATACAAATGATTGTCAGTATATGTCTTTTTTACATTTACAATAGTCAAATCATATTATTATCAAAGTTCAACAATGAAATAAAACACTTCGTACAGATTCACGCAATTTCAACATGCATGTTATTCAATACATATTTCATCCTAATAGGACTAATATATTAGAGAGACCAGTAGAATAAACTGTAAATAACTCTTAATAAACCACTCATCATTTTGTTTTTGTTTATATTTCCTGGATATTTGCTTTAAAATAAATAATTAGGCAAAATTTATTCAGGTAGTAATAAGTTCCAGATAGGGTTGGGAACCTGTTACTGAAAATATAAATAATACTTAAATCATTTTTGTTGTGTAAATATCTTCATTTGACATTATCTGTAACAGAAATCTCAATTAGCAATCGTCTGGAATTGTTTTAGGAATAGAAACTCTCTATTTATTTTTTAAATATATAACAAGTATGTCTTATTTTGGATTTTCTTTATATTTTATTGAATAAAAGTATTTATCTTTTAGGATATACTTGGAAAGTAAAAAGACGTTACTTTCAACGTTTATTCCAAGCGAAGAACCTAGAAACCCTCATCCCAGTTCTCAACATGAATTGCAGGAAATTGGTTCTTAAGATGTCCGAACATACGGGACAAACTTCTGTAAACGTGTTTCCCTTATTAGTGACTACCGCCCTCTCATCTAATTGTAGTAAGTAATCGTTTATATAAATGTCTCATAGTTTAGTGAATATAAGATATTAAGATCAGTATAACAATTAATATTACTAAAGTAACACTTTTAGACTTTAGACTCATACGTATTTAAAACCCCTAACTGGGATCTTGGGGTCTAAAGGCCCCAGATAAAGAAGAATCATAATGAATCCGTTTATAAACATATATTACGAAAAGTAAATAATTATATACAACTATATGTTCTGTATCAAAATGAAGCAGAATGGGTGTTGAAAACGAGCATGTTGTGTATTTTGAAAATTTTTTAAATCAGCATTATAAAAAAAGTTACTTTTATAAAATGTGACGTTGTACACAGTTTGTTTTTTTTTTTTTTTTTTTAGTTTTTAACTATTTATTTGAAATAATTTTTGTATTCCCTTCGTTATATGAATGTGTTTAGCTACCAGAATAAAAAAAGCTCTGATTTATCAATAGTACATTTAAAAATTTCACCGTCTATAAAATAAGCATTACATTTGTTTTTTATAAAAAAGGAAACATAATTTTTCATTAATGTTGCATATAAAATTGTTTATTACACCCCACCACTGGAATATCTAAAATAACAGTACACATAAAATATTATTTATTTCAAAATAAAAAATAATATTTATTGGGGTCTCAAAATACCCCACTTGACCAGTTAAGGGTTAAATACACTTCATATTTATTGTTTCTTACTAATATTAAATTTTTTTAAATTGTCTGTAATAAAATATAAGCATGGAAATAATTTAAATATTTTATAGTTATCTAGATCAAAATTAACTGATTTTTTAAACGCCTCAATATGTAATAAGGTACTCAAGGCCAAACAGGTTTTTGAATGTGAGTAAAAATAAAAATGATATTACTGCAAGAAGCCAAGAAACAGTAACTAGGCTGTTAATTATAAACCCAGTCAAAGTAACTAGAATTTATACAAACGAATTATATCTATGAAACTATCTAAAATATGTTGTGTATATATTTTTTAATGGACAATCAATTATATTTAGATGAATAAAGTAATTTAATCTTTCTGGTTCTTTTTGAAGAAACAAACTTCTTTTACATTAATTACATTTTATTTTCATGTCTAAGCTTTTCTAAATAAATAGCAGTATAAATCATGAAATCTTTAAGATTTGTTAAATGTTTCAGCGAGCTTTCAAATACGGGTTTAGTTGACATATTTTCAAAAAATTTATATTTAAAAATTTTAAATGCTAATAATTCTTAATTTTGGTAACAAACAAATATTTTTGCTGCACACACTACATAAAACACAATTATATTTGCCAGTGGATTTGGATGGCAGGTTCTGACGTTATCGCAAGATAACCGCAGCAAGAAAAATCGAGTGTGGCTGTTCCTTGTATAGGTGACTGTTCGAGCGATCTTATACGCAACTCACCTGACCTAAACTGGTAGTGGTTCTCAATGTACCTTTAAATGGTTAAACACTGATTAAGTTTGTTGGAGGATTTCTTAGCTCTAACTATGCCTGGTAAAACAATACAGCCTCTTTGATTTCTTAGCTCTAACTATGCCTGGTAAAACAATACAGCCTCTTTGATTTCTTAGCTCTAACTATGCCTGATAAAATAATACAGCCTCTTTGATTTCTTAGCTCTAACTATGCCTGGTAAAACAATACAGACTCTTTGATTTCTTTTTCAAAGAGAATACAAAATCTTACAATCTTACAAAAATACTACTGTACGTGAATGGGTGGGTGGGTGGGTCAATACCACTGTACGTGTATGGGTGGGTAGGTGGTTCAATACCACTGTACGTGTATGGGAGGGCGGGTGGGTATATGGAAGAAGCAAAATTTTCCATTCTTTTGTGGATCCCTCTGGTCTGAGGAAGGTGAGCGTGGTTCACCGAAATCGATCACCGTAGTATTCGTGCATTTTGTACTTGTATTGTAATATATTTGTACATTTTGTGCTTATATTGTAATAAATTTGTGTTGTGTGACGTTTACTTGTACTGTAAACAATATTTATCAAGCATTTTTAAAAACATTTTTATTCCACTTCGATTTTTCATTTCCTAAAAAATCTACAATCTTTAATTCAAAAAATAATAAAAAGAAGTGGTTAACCAATGAAATTGTCAATTTATGTATGGAGAAGAGAGAACTCTATCAATTAAAATATAGTCTTCTTTTAGCAGGCGAGGTTAGAACTAAGAAGACCTCTCTAACACTTAACCTGGGGATCAACGGCTTTACGTGACTTCCGAACCAAGGGAGCGGCGGGGTAAAAACGGTTAATAGTCTTATCGGGAATTGAACTAGGACCGGTTGCGTGGCAATCCAACTCAACCCCCTAGCTGTAAGTGGGGGGGAGGAGGGATTTTAATTCACCCTATATATACTGTTAAGCAGTTGGCTATACAAACAAGCTTAGACCTCCTCCAATAGGTAATGGTAAAACCTAAGAACTTGGTAGTTATATTTGTAAATTATAAAAGAAAGTTGCTGTATTTTACTAACAGTTCACATTTTATGTTTTCCATTTCGTTTTATAGATCTAGTTTATGGTGAGAGAATCGAGTTTGATACAGAGTCAGAGATCTTTAAACATCTTGTTCACGTAGTAACAAGGTAAGTGTATTTCTTTGTTACAAATAATTAAGCAGATTATATAATTTTGTAAATGCTTGTTACATAATTGTAGTTTAATATATGTGTATTTTCATTAAATATCGTAAAATCACTCTATTACCAATATCTGATAGATGTAGGCATTCTACTTAAAGTATATACATTAAATCTATTGTTGTGTAATAGCAAATATTAGGAAATATGTATTAAACTTTGTATAAAAAAAGATTACAATTAATTCCAACCCTTAATACAGCTTTAAAAGTTTGCATTTTACATAGAGTAATTATAAAAAAAAATTAAAGCAACATCTTCTAAGTTGAATTATTTGGCCTCGAAACCTACATGGTTTTTTTTTTATGTTGAAAAACTCGTAAAATACACTAGTTTTAAAGCCTTAAAAATACATAACCTAATACGAATTCTGTTGTTAAAAGAATTACTGAAAACCATACATTTCTGAATTGAAAATGAGGTAATTGAATTTAGATCATGATTTCTAGTATTATATCCTTTCTTTACAGGATTCCTGAACTAGGTATAGTAAGACAAGATTACCCTTGGTTGAGATACGACTTCATTTTCAACATCATCTACAAAAAAGAATTACAATATTTAAGAAATGTTTTTGACATGTTCAACGCAATATACACAAAGGTAATAAACAATTTAGTTTTTATTTGTAAGTGGTAATAATTCGTGGTAATAAAGTGTGGAGATCTTTGGCAATATATTCTCAGTAGTTTTACCTCTAAAAACCGACATGGCGTCTGCTCAATAGTTTCCATTACCGTAAACACTACTAGAGATGTCTGGGGTGTCCATGTTGGGTTGTAGACAGATGTCTGGGGTGTCCATGTTGGGTTGTAGTCAGATTTCTGGGGTGTCCATGTTGGGTTGTAGTCAGATGTCTGGGGTGTCCGTGTTGGGTTGTAGTCAGATGTCTGGGGTTTCCATGTTGGGTTGTAGTCAGATGTCTGGGGTGTCCATGTTGGGTTGTAGTCAGATGTCTGGGGTGTCCATGTTGGGGTGTAGTCAGATGTCGGGGAGGTCCATGTTGGGTTGTAGTCAGATGTCTGGGGTGTCCATGTTGGGTTGTAGTCAGATGTCTGGGGTGTCCATGTTGGGTTGTAGTCAGATGTCTGGGGTGTCCATGTTGGGTTGTAGTCAGATGTCTGGGGTGTCCGTGTTGGGTTCTAGTCAGATGTCTGGGGTGTCCATGTTGGGTTGTAGTCAGATGTCTGGGGTGTCCGTGTTGGGTTGTAGTCATATGTCTGGGGTGTCCATGTTGGGTTGTAGTCAGATGTCTGGGGTGTCCGTGTTGGGTTGTAGTCAGATGTCTGGGGTTTCCATGTTGGGTTGTAGTCAGATGTCTGGGGTGTCCATGTTGGGTTGTAGTCAGATGTCTGGGGTGTCCATGTTGGGTTGTAGTGAGATGTCGGGGAGGTCCATGTTGGGTTGTAGTCAGATGTCTGGGGTGTCCATGTTGGGTTGTAGTCAGATGTCTGGGGTGTCCATGTTGGGTTGTAGTCAGATGTCTGGGGTGTCCATGTTGGGTTGTAGTCAGATGTCTGGGGTTTCCATGTTGGGTTGTAGTCAGATGTCTGGGGTGTCCGTGTTGGGTTGTAATCAGATGTCTGGGGTGTCCATGTTGGGTTGTAGTCAGATGTCTGGGGTGTCCATGTTGGGTTGTAGTCAGATGTCTGGGGTGTCCATGTTGGGTTGTAGTCAGATGTCTGGGGTGTCCATGTTGGGTTGTAGTCAGATGTCTGGGGTGTCCATGTTGGGTTGTAGTCAGATGTCTGGGGTGTCCATGTTGGGTGGTAGTCAGAAGTAAAGTGAGTATAAGGGTTGTCAAGTACTTGAAAATTAGAAAAATATTACGTAAATATGTAGGTTCTTATTCATATTTTGTCAAATGTAATGTATGTATTGTACATAAGAGATAATAAATTCCATTTATTTATTTATTATTCTTTAGTTGCCATGGCAATTAGCCAGCAAGTAGCAAAGATCTGTAAAAATTAATAGCTTTCTTTAAGGATCAGTTGATCTTAGTTAGTAATAATAACTACATTCGTTATTCAACGCTCATCACACTCCTTCGCCTCTCTTATTCGTCCATACCTCCACGCACGTTGTCTTAGTAATAAATAATGAATATTTAGTTTGTATGGTTTAGTTAATTTTGTTTTTATATTATTTACATTAAGTATTATCTAAAAATTAATTGTTCCAATTTTGATTATAGAAGGCACAAACCAAAAGACCAAAGCCTCAGGATGGCGTTGATGGTGAACATAATTATAAAGATGTAGTAGAGGAATCAGGTAAATTGTGTTTTTGTATTCCTACTGAAATAACATTTTATCATAAATGAATTTAATTTTCATTTATGGTTAAATTTAGACTAAATTCTATTTTAGTAATAAGTTAAAATACATTTAAAAGTAAATTGGTAATTTAAAATATGGCGAAATATGAATTATTAAGAGATAATCATTATTAATAAACAATACATAGGCCTAAATTGCTTTAAATTATATTATTATTACTGGAGTACTTGTTAAATTACTTGAGTTGGAGCGTGGTTGAGTATTGTGAAGCGTCATAACTTTAGCCCAAGTAAAGTTTAGCACAGGTTCTAAACTTGACTGTTAGTTTTTATCAGTAATATTCACTTTCTACTCTACTGGTTCACCCCTTAACTATGTCTTAATAAGTTTCTTGCGAGGAACAATACTCTTTGGTTGAATTGGCTGTGTAAGGGTGGAAATATGCCTCTCCATTTTAAAAGGAAATAAATATTTTGTTGTTTAATTTATACTAAAATATGTTTACATTCCTTTGCAGAAATTATCGTAGTATAATATACTAACTAAATGGGCCAGACAGAAAGTGGCCTGCATTTTATATTTAACGCAAATAGGTGTTTCAGCAGCGGAGGAGAATCGTTCCACCACTCAGCTGCCATCCTTCAGGAGCGTGACTAACTTGTGAATTCAGGTCTTCAACTTCCACAAGAGTGTTGTACTTGTAACAGTAATAACTAGTACATTATTGCTTTAATATTATATTATTATTCAATGTGTTATTATTATTATTTATTGTTATTTAGTTGCTGTATAATGATTGAATAGAGCTTGCTATTGCATCGCCAGTACGTGGCCTACCGTAATTATGACTGCCATGGCAGTTTCTAAATGGAATAACACGGTGGGGGAAAAGCAATTCTCTATCTCACATCCACCACTCAGGGTATCTCTCTCCCTTAAATGTGTTTACTAGGCCCCTTGCTAAGTAGTCTATCCATACATAGTATTTTTGTGATTTAATTTACTTTTTAATGCAAATATTATATGAGTAGTTACGATCACTTGTTAAGACTCTCTAATATCAACAACTTACTCATATCGTCCTGTGAACCATATTAGCTACAACGGTTATTAACAGTTCATATTTGCTTTATATTGTTGATGTTGAGCGTAGAGACAAAATTAAGTACGATTCTTGTAATTGTTTTATTTTAAAATCTTATGTAAATGCCAGTTATTTATAAATTAATGAGTACATTGTTCAAAATATCGTTAATATAGTGATTCAAAACGATGACCTTATTATTTATATTTTATCATAGATGCATTTTTAAAAAATATTTTTAAACATACAAATAAATGTAATTTTTACTGTTTAAAATAACAGGTTAACACTTCGTGTAATGTTTTTTTACATTACATACTACATTGTGTGTATGGGTGGGCTGGTGAGTCAATACTACAGTGTGTGTATAGGTGGGTGGGTGGGTCAATACTACAGCGTGTGTATGGGTGGAAGGGTGGGTCAATACTACAGTGTTTGTATGGGTGGGTGGGTGAATCAATACTACAGTGTTTGTATGGGTGGGCAGGTGAGTCAATACTACAGTGGGTGTATGGGTGGGTGGGCAGTGAGGCAGCTTATTCAGTATTAGGTTTCATTCAAAGATCAAGTAGTTTTTTTAAGCCAACTACTCTTAGCTAGTTATAATTAAATGTAATTAATTATAAACGTCTATATATATTATACTAATGTTTCACAATATCTTTATTTAGAAAAAGAGAATCCTATCTTTTTGTAACCTTACTCTGTCAATTACCTATGAACTATTGATCTGTGCGGGGAACTTATAAGAGAGTAAGAGAGAACCAGTACAGTTCAAAGTAAATATTACTGATATAAACTAACTACCAGGGCAGCATTTGATCTAGGCTATCCCTAAATTCAGGTTAATTTTCCTCATACGGTAAGTTAACATGCTCGACAACTGGCTCTCAAAACTATACGTTTTATGAACACTGATCAAACCATTACAAGTACTCAGGTACCTAATATTTCAATAATAGTATTTAAATAATAGTAAACTATTCAGCAGATTGATTTTTATGATTTTCTGTTACTTTACTCCTGTGACCTCTCAAATCCAACGTGATTTTTAGCCTCACCAAAAAGTTGCCTCCACAGTCCTCTATCCTCTGCCATCTCGATGTATCCAACTAGACTTCTCACAACCTTTTCCACCTGGTCATCCATCTTATTCTTGGTCGTCCTAGAGTTCGCCTTCCTGCTGGTTTCTCCATCCATACCCTTCTTATAGTTGTTTCTCCCTCACTTCGTCTCACATGACCAAGCCATCTTATTCTTCTGCTTCTAACCACCGCCACAATATCAGGTCTCTTGTACAGTTATCTAAGCTCTCTGTTCTTTTTCATTCTCCACACTACTGATTTATTGGTACGTCCATATATTCTTCTTAAATTTTTGTTTTCAAGTGTAATCAATCTTTTTTTTTTATACATTGTTAGTGTCCACACCTCAGATCCATACAGTAAAACAGGTTGTACAATAGCTATATACATTTTTGTTTTTGTGGGTCTTGGCAGTAGTTTACTTTTGAAGAGCTTTAGGAGACTCCAGTAGCATCCATTTGCTGCATTAATTCTGACCTGTATTTCCTCTTCCGTTTTATTTTGGCTAATCAAAAGAACTCACAGATACTTGAACTCTTCAGTGGCTAAACATTTGTAACCCATTACGTCCAGTGTTGAGTTGATTGACTCTGCCTGTCTCGCTATCCTCATATATTTAGTCTTTTCCTCATTCATTTGAACTGTTACGACAACAAAATATATAACCATGCTAATAAAGAGAATATTTTAACATTTTCAGACTCTAATTACATCAACTGTCAAACGGTTTACAGTCATTTGGAAAAAGAACACCCGGAAATACTACAAGATAATGGCTTCATACTCGAGGTTAAGAATTTCTTGTTGGCGGTAAGTGTTTAATTTAAACTTTTTATTTACGTTATATGTTGAAATAATTTTAAAAACAATCCAATTATGAGTGTTTCTAGGCTACTATCAATAAATTATTAATTACATAACTGGTCATTTACTGTAACATATCAAATCGTTATTATCTAAAATTGACTTGTTTGAAATAGGACGAATTTGAAGTAGATTACTTATCAAAGCTATTTTGGAGAATGTACAAGCCATTATAACCAACACTATCTCGTTCTGTATGATGTTAAATCAGTAAATATGTTAAAAAGTTAAACCGACAACAGTCAAATGATAATCTAACCAAATTAATAAGAAAATTATTACTTTTAAAAGTGATTAAATAGATTAAACATTGTAGGTGAGATTATAAATGCAATGTAATACTCTGCACGTAGTGCAACACCACGAAAATCATTAATAACAATTAATGATTTTCAAAGAAAGACGTAACCCATCACATTGAATATTACCAATCTTTCCCACAATTAGATCCATAACCTTGAACCCAGGACGTTTTTAAGTGCCTGGGAATACTTTAAACTACAATAAATTGATTCGGGTAGAAAACGACCTCCGTGTTAAATTAAGCGCATATATGGGTTTCAGCGGCGGAGGGGCTTTTTTTCACCCCTGAGCTTCATGGGGTCATGGGTGTAACTAACTTCCACTATCAAGTATCCAACTTCCACAACAGTTTTTAGATGAAAAAAAAAACAATAATGATCTTCACAAGATAGTTTAATTACCATTTATGGATTACATTATCATTCATTGTGTTATTTCTATTGTTTATTTTTATTTGAATTCCAAACAACGATTTAATTTGTTTGTTTTAAGATTGAGTTATTATTTTCAACTAAGCCAATCACTATTCAAAACTACTCATGACATTGTGGGTGGATCTTGGTACTGCACTGCCTAAATTCTTCCTAGTTCCCATGACAATTTTTAAGTTAAACGAAATAGAGAAGGAAGAGTTTTTTCTTTATCTCACTAATTTAATCGTTCTAAGCTTGATTCGTTAATGTTAATAAAACAAACTTATGGTCACTGCTGCTAAAGACATAAAATGGATGGGTCTTGTTATTGCGCCGTCAGCACGAGGCCTACCACTCTGGTTGCCATGATAATTTATGAATGAAATACACGGTAGGAGAAGAGTCATTCTCTGTCTCACTTACATCACTATTTTACATCTCAATCACACTAGTTCGTTGAAAATATCGTTTTCTGATTGCACAGTTTATTTCCAAACTAACAAATATTACGATTAATTATTATTCCATAAAATAACTAATTATCATGCACCTTTTTCAGTAAAAATAAAAAAACATTAATTAAAAAAAAACTTAATTACGAAAGGAATCCCATACCGTTTAACAATACCTATTGACATAACATATGAATGAATAAAATTTAATCTCCTAACATAAAATGTTACAAAGCGAACTGTACACTATGTAGCTTCTAAACAACATTAGATTTTTTGACCTTAACTCTCATACATGTTTAATTGATATTTGATCAAGATTATTTATATATAAGCTACTCACGTATATTTATTTATAAAATGTTGTTTTAGGGAACGGACACCATTGCAAGCACCCTTTCTGCTGGTCTGTTGCTTCTGGGCAAGGATCAAAATGTCCAAGTAAGAAATGATCATAAAGATTTTGTAAATTTTTAAATATATTTCTATACAACGCTATATTAAGTTTAAAATTAATCAATATATTTAATTCTTGTCCCTGTTTTTAAATAAAAGATTATTTAATTTGTTAATAATTGTGGGTGGAAATCCATGTCTTTGATATGTACAGATCTTGATAATTACGTATATCAAACCATTATAGAGTACATTTGGCTAAGTATGATAGTAAAATGTCGTCATTTAATCCAAATCTTTAACGATTCTCTGAAAATGTTATCCAGACTCATAAAAATTACACTAGAAACAGCAGGTGTATTCGACACATATATTTTATGTAACTTTACAATTTTAATATACATTGAACAACTACGTACTCGCTCATCACAAAATGTCCAGAATTACTGAATAGATTTTGATAAAATTTGGGCGTTAGTTAGCTTTTATTTAAGACCCACTAATAAAACAGTTATTTATGTGATCTTTTAAGGGGTATGAATAGTCCCTAAATGCTTCCCCTTCTTCATAAGAGTAAAATCGGCCTTACTTTAGTTTAAAAATTCATTGTAAAACAATGTTAAAATATAATTATACATATTTTAAAATTTTTTAATGAAAAACATCTTTCCTTATTACGTAGATGTTTTGTAGAAACATACATTCAGTTATTTCTACAAAACGTAGTTATAAAAATTTAATTTATATATTGAATGGTTTTGTCTTATAGTTGATTTAAAATCACCGAAATTCATGACTTCATAATGCCTTAAGTTCTAATTTAGTGGTTCAAATGTTTGTTTTTGTATTTTCCCTGTCTCAAGAAAATGTAAAGTAACTAATTTTGATAATAAAATTGATAAATGATTAACTAACCGTACATTAAACCTCTTGAATAATTTTTTTAGAACCCCTTATATTTAATGACATATTTCACTATTGTTTCTACCAAAAACTAACATAATCTCTTACTATAATATTTATACAAAGCCAAAATCACAGCCTTTTTTAATATTGTAAAAAGATTCCTTGGTTTTTCTTTTTACTACTATCAATATAATATTATTATTAGTTTGTATAATGGTGGTTTATCTGTCCAAAACACATTTAGAAAAGTCTTTAAATGTTCAAACCTTCAAATCCAACCGAAATAAAATATATAACCTGTAGGGTCCTTCATTTTATATATATATATATATTTTAATTTAGCTATTATTAGGTGCTTTTATAGCCTATGTAGATTTAGTATAGAAATACATATTTTTAGACCAATTATGAAGTCCCCCTCTCCCTCCGCTCTTCCTCCCTCCCTTTTTCTCACGTTTACTTCCACTATTAAGAACTACGTTGAAAGTCACGTTCAAGATTAACACCCGAAACTATTCCTAAATATGGTATTAGTATAGGTGGGAAACTTGAGTATGTAAATACTGTGAGTTTCATTTCACTTTACTTACCTGGAACATAAAGTTTATGTAACTCATAGGTTTTTTTTAACCGAGTATCAACAGTTTTTAGAGAATAAAGATACTGGACGAAAATGTTATTTTTGCCTAACTAAATTTTTACTTATAATTTTACAATGTTTTAACTGTAATATGCGGATTTACAGGATAAACTCTTCAAAGAGATCATGTCTCAAGTAGACGTAGAGAGAGATGTGACGAAAGATGACCTTGTCAAGTTGCCGTATCTACATCAAGTATACAAGGAAACGCTGAGGTGGGCTAACACTATCCCACTGGTAGTGAGACAAGCTACAAGCGATATTGAACTGAGTATGTTTTATTACTAATTGACGTATATAACACTTAATTTACCTATTTTAATTTTAAAACTTTGTATAGAATTACAATTATACAAAATATCTTTCATGTTTTAGACGAAAAAATGTACTTTAAAGAACAAATTTATTTCTTATTCAACAAAACCAATTTTAACAAAATGGTTAAATATATGCTGTATATCTAAATTATGATTATTTTCATCTATTCCTGTATTATATGGATGTATTCTTGTACATACTATACAGTACTTTAATACAGGTCAAAAACGTAACTTGCTGAGGGACAGAGAAAAAATAAATATATATCACTTTCTTATGGCTACAGAGAACACTTCAGTGGCAGTTATAATAGATTACTACAAATAAATATATTTTTACATCTATAGTAATAATCACTATTTATCCTTGATTGTATGAGGTAATAAAGAGAAACAAGATGCTGATTCTACCATTGCATGGAAAACTGGAGAAATAACTATTCGACACACATTCAGCACACCTCTGTTCCTTTCTTCTGTCTCGTACATCCCTCTAATATTGAGCTTCTTGAAGCATCATATTAACCTTAATGTATTATTACTATACATAAAATATTTATACTTCATATGTCATTTTGTATTAAGAATATACTTATCATGTAATACGTAGATAAATAAAATTGATATAGATTAGTTAACATTTTATAACGTCCATAAAGGCAACGTAAATATATAAAATTCTTAATATATTATCTTCTATTTTTAACCGACATGGCGTCCGCTTAATGGCTGCCACCAACATGGACAGTACTAGTCTGGGATGTCCATGTTGGATGGTAGTCAAAATTGTGATGTTGTGAAGGGAATAGAACTGAGTGTTGTCAGTTAGTTGAAAATCATACCAACAATACGTAGTTCATATTCCACGTAAATCTGTAGGACTTTTAGTTGGGCTATTAATAAATAGGTCTTTTTGAGGAAATTTCGACCTTAGATAGTAACAATGGCGACACTCGTTTATATACATTCATTACACTCATTCGCCCCTCATATTTGCCCTTTAAGATCGTTGTCTTATAAGTAAAAATTAATAATAATAATGAATTTAAATTTTTTAAGTACTCCAATCATGATTAATTTGTACTTATTTAAACCAAATTATACATTAGACAATCACTGGGCTTCAAACATTTTAGTTACTTGCACGTATGACATTTTTTATTTACGAATATGTTTATTCATTTTAGGCTCTTATACAGTTCCAGCAGGCAGCAGTTTAGTCCTATCTATATCTGGACTAAACTGTGACCCTGAGAAGTTTCCAGATCCAAGAAGATTTGACCCTGAGCGGTTTTCACCTGAAAACCGTTTGAAAATCCATAGATATGATTTCCTTCCGTTCAGTGGAGGTCCTAGAAACTGCATCGGTATGTATCTTTGCCTTAAACTCTGAAAACAACCATATATAAATTTAAAAACTTTGAGTTTCCTCAAAATGAGGTATAAGTTCCCCTCAATTTTCAATAACTAACCAATTTTTATTGCTTTTTAGAATGATACTTTTCTTTTTATTATTAAATTATGATAAGGACGTATCACAAACCTATCTAATTTAACGTAGTAACTGTTTAGAATACTTCATGTTATGAAAACATTTCACAAGAAGTATTTTTACCAAGAATAGTTTCCGAACTTCAGCTGTTGAGTACTATATAAATATTTCTCTTAATTATTTATCTATTGTCTACTAATCGATTATATTGATAGAGTATACTGTAGGTACATCTCCATTGTAAAAACTTGCAAAGGTTTACAATGTCCTTTGAACTCTAAGAAATTATAAACAATATAAAATAATTAGACTGACCATAAGCACAGAAAAATTGCATAATCTAAATAAGGAAAATTATTTAAAAAGTATAACACAACACACTTCTAAAAGGCGTTAAAGAACTAAAAGAACAATATAAGCAGAAAATATGGATGAAAGTATTTGCCTATAAAATTGAAAAAAAGGACAGAATAATTTGGGCACAAATTTAAACAGAAACATTAAAGGAGAATCTGGTTAATTATTTGAAATTTTAAAGCATTCAAAATTATATTAAACTAGCTTTATTGGAATTTTACTTGCAATATTATTAATTTGCATTAATTATTAACATAAAATGTCAGTTGACAAACTATTGACAATTCATAGAGTTAGTGTATCATAATCTTATATTACACTTTCTAAAGTTTTAATATTGGTTTAAATTATGTGTGTTGTTGAAATTACTCTTACACTTTATTATGTTCGTATGATATAATAACTTTTTTTATATCTGTAAACGGAAAAGTATTAAATATTAAAATATTCCACCCGGATCTATAAAATACATACAAACTGAAGTTACAAAATACTGTGTGAACAAACATTGGTACATAGAATAGAATAGAATATAATAGAATAGAATGGAATAGAATAGAATGGAATAGAATGGAATAGAATGGAATGGAATGGAATGGAATGGAATGGAATGGAATGGAATGGAATGGAAAGGAACGGAATGGAATAGAATGGAATAGAATGGAATATAATGGAATAGAATGGAATATAATGGAACGGAATGGAATGGAATGGAATAGAATGGAATGGAATGGAATGGAATGGAATGGAATGGAATGGAATAGAATAGAATGGAATGGAATGGAATAGAATAGAATAGAATAGAATTGAGTTGAATTCAATAGAATAGAGGAAGAGAAGAATAGAGTACAGTAAAGTATAGTAGAGTGTCTACTCTATTCTTTTCAACCCTAGAGTAGAGTAGAATTTGTGATTACTACATTTTTAGAACATTATTACGGTTTGTAATTATTTTACATTAATACTATTTTTCATTTAAAAAGCAATTTCTTATCGCATAAGTACTTCTGCTATGTGTGCAAATATTAAATGTATTGACTCTGAAGTACTAAAATCCATGTAGTATGAATTAAGATGCCCACACACGTATTGCCTTTTTAAATTAAGGTAAATTGACATACTTTTACTTGGTAGACTGTAATTGTCATAAGTCAATGATTGTTTGACGATGAATGTCTTTTGTCGAACTTACCCTTACTTTACTTTTAGGTAAAGCGTACACAGACATTCTGGCAAAGCTCATTTTCATTCACGTGGTGCGGAACTTCAAGATTACTACGAGCTTGGACTTAAACAAAATGAAGTGGAAATATGCTGTTATACTTTTTAGTGGTGAAGGATACCCCATTCAACTCGAACGGAGATCTGTTTGATTAGAACTGTTAATATTTTATTGATAAATTGCATGTTTACTTATAGTATGGACAGTTTATCACTGAAGCTTTCTGTAGAATTTCCTTATAGAACGGTTTACTGTTACCAATAATCTTATTTGTCAAACTTAATCATATAACACGTCCAATTCATCCCAATATCACATTGATAGCTATAAAGTTATCAGAAAAGTTTTTCATTTGTATAATAATATGTTGTTTTGAATGCAATAAAAGCGAAAGTCGCACAAAACAAACTTAATAGATATTTGTTCGCAAAGCGCGCAAAGTAGCATAAAAGTTAAATTAACATTCAGTATTCATTTAAATATATAATCTTTCATTTATATACTATTACAAAATGTTATTAAAAATGTTTGTTTTAATAATGACGTAAAGTATTTTATTTCCGTATTAATCACGTGTATGTTATTAAATGTATTCAGGTAAATGATTGTACCTGAATCATTTAAAATGTCATGGATGATCAAGATTATGTTAAATCTCACTTGTCTTATCTTGAGAAGACTTTCCAAAAGATATAATCTTAAAGACTCGGGATATTATGTGGTTACCATTAGGGCTAGGCACGAAGCCAACCGAAATCTTAACTACATTACCACCCTCACAAGAATTAAAGGCGTTATTTTTTTCCAAAGAATACTGTATTAGTGTTGAATAGATGATATAATGCGTATTGGCTTTTATTTTTTAAATATAGCAATCTTACGATTAATTATCAATACGTTTTCAAATTTTGTAGCTCACTGGAGACAGTGAGTAATTTAATAGATAGCTAAAAACTAATAGCATTTTAACAAAGAATTTGGGATATTTTATATTTTACCAAATATTTATGTAAGTCAGTTAATTATTAACGATTGGTAACACTCGTAATTTATATTTAATTTAGTTAATAGATTATAATGTTTGTCTATATTGTTATAAACAATTTGAAAAAAACCTTATTGTTCTTCTTTTCGAGAATATTCTTTAAAACCTGCTCATCCTTCGATGCCCCTCGTTACCTTTCTCTGTCCATTTCCCATAGACTAATGATCTGTGTGAGGAACGTATTCAGACAGAATAAGAAGGAAAACTAGAGTAGAATTTTAATAATGGGTGGAATTTTAATGATAAATCTTTCAGTCTAGACCGGAATCGAACCAGCGCTATCTCTAATCCAAGCTCAAGGTCCTGAAACCTGAGACCAGTCGGCCACGACTTGCTTCGTGTGAAAATATTTTATATTCTAAAATTACTTACTACAAAATATTTAAAACGACTAGAGAAATACCTCCTTGTAATATCTATGTCAGTCTTAAAACAATAATCTGCTGAATTTTATTGACAATGTACAACGATACATTGGTGTAATGTCCAACTTATCGAAATATGACTGAAGCTAACAAATTGTGACTTTTCTAATTGATTCAAAAACATTAAAGTTTTTTAACTAGTAATACTCTGAATATTGCAGTGTATATAGTATAAAGTTGAGATGGCCCCGTTTTAAATACATGTTTGTATCAAACAGACATTATGTTTTAAATGTTCAAGCTAGTATAGTCTATATTAAAAGGATAAAAAAAATATGATATCACTCATTACATATTTAACCCTCAGTAAGCCGCATTTTATTGTGCGTAAATCGTACATTGTAAACGGATGTTTTATTAAGTACGGTAGAATTTTAAAAGTCCCACATTACCAAAAATATCTTTTTAAAAACAATGATTATAATTTTTAAATACGTTTATGTATGGGTGTGAGGGCCTTTACCACTGTATGAGTATGAGTGGGTAGGAGAGTCACTGATATTTATTTTTTATTTTTATTTATTCATAAGACGCCGATCGTCAAGATATGGGCGAATATGGATTTCGATTGAGTGTGATGAGTGTAGATGAGCGAATGTAGTCATTGTTACAAACTAAGGCCGACTATTCCTTAGAAAGTGTCATTAATTAATAGCCCAATGACAAATGAACAGCCGGTGGTTATCAGCTGATCCTTCTCAAAATGTATTGACTCTGATTGGGATCGAACTGACAACCTTTAGCATATGAAGCTGGGATTGAACCAACTACGCTACCGACCAATTATACCAATTATACCAACGATACTGCATGTGTATAGGGTGTGAATTCAATCCATAGGCAGACATTATATTTAAATAGAAATATAGATAATTTATAGGATTTTTTTAAAGGGAATATACATATTGTGTATGTTCTAAACATGTGCGAACTTTTAATGTTATATTTTTAATTTAAATATAGTTGTTGAAGACCACCATAGCTTATTTAACCTTTAGATTTGTCACTATACATACCTCCTAGCTACTTTGTATTCCGTAGACCTAAGGCTATTAGAATGCATCTATAAACACATACCGTCCCCTATACATCTACATAAACACATACAGTCCCCTATACATCTACATAAACACATAGAGTCCCCTATACATCTACATAAATACATACAGTCCCCTATACATCTACATAAACACATAGAGTCCCCTATACATCTACATAAACACATAGAGTCCCCTATACATCTACATAAATACATACAGTCCCCTATACATCTACATAAACACATACAGTCCCCTATACATCTACATAAATACATACAGTCCCCTATACATCTACATAAACACATACAGTCCCCTATACATCTACATAAACACATACAGTCCCCTTTACATCTACATAAATACATACAGTCCCCTATACATCTACATAAACACATACAGTCCCCTATACATCTACATAAACACATAGAGTCTCCTATACATCTACATAAACACATACAGTCCCCTCTACATCTACATAAACACATAGAGTCCCCTATACATCTACATAAACACATACAGTCCCCTATACATCTACATAAACACATACAGTCCCCTATACATCTACATAAACACATAGAGTCCCCTATACATCTACATAAATACATACAGTCCTCTATACATCTACATAAACACATACAGTCCCCTATACATCTACATAAATACATACAGTCCCCTATACATTTACATAAATACATACAGTCCCCTATACATCTACATAAACACATACAGTACCCTATACATCTTTAAATTAACATCCTTATTTAATTGTTTTTAATTTCAAACAAACTGGAGATTTTTTCGTATGACCAAGTGACCAAGTGTTACAATGACCAAGTGTTTACCGTGGTTATTGTATTTTGATTTTTTGTTTGTTTTATTTTGTAGCCATTTTTTAATAGCAACTACGAGCTGGTTTTTGACTATTTGGGTTTTCTTATGTATTATTTTTATTTAAAATCCTTTCAGTTAAACATTAATAAACTTTATCCGACTAAATGTTTTATACTTACCATTTTCACAATAAACTATGTATTCTTAAATTCTCTCCTTAAATGACGACTTCAGAAATAAAATCACATAATTCTTATTTTAATTGTCGTTTCTTACTTAAAAAAAAAAAAAAAAAAAAAAAAAAAAAAAAAAGATAGCCATAATGTACGTTTTTCTATTGCAGTTGTTGACCTTTATTACATAATTAAAGACAGTATCTACAATAATATTATGTTCTCATAGTTTTAGTTTTATAATGTATTCTTAAGAAAATATATAGCTATTAGAATGATCCTACTTAGTTTAACAATTTTCATTTAAATAGAAACCCAACCAATTTATGTAAATTTATTTACGCTATTTTAAAAGAAGTTTATATTAAATTATTTTCTTGTAAGAAATGCCGATTCCTCACCTGGATCTGGAGCTAGGTGGATGTCAGTTTTACTGTACAGACCTGACGTGTACTGTATAACAACTACGTCCGTATCCACTTACAGACTATCTTTGTAGAGCAAAGTAACTTTTAAGTGTGTAATAATCAAATATAACAATACATAAGTGATTGTTTAATTTTATACAAACAAATGAATTCTATTTTACAGCTCATATGATTTGATTTATCTTTGTTAGTATGATTTTAACTATCATTGAAAAATAGTTCTTAAAATTATATGACCCTTAATTTCAAAAACGAGACTGTAATAAAAAAATAATTAAAAAATATTTTGTTTACTTTTAGTTCATAGGAGTTGTCTTTACTAGAGCCCTGAGAAAGATAAGGCAGTTTCGAAAGGCATATAGACATGCAGGATATATTTTATTCATGACTGATATCTTTGTTCTTTATTTTATACGCACAACCCTCAAAAATAACATTTCAGGAGCGGTGTTTTCCACAGTTGATTTAAGATACATGTGTAAGAGGTGACTCATATTTTATGGTACCATTATAATAAATTAGTTGTTATAATTGCCATTCCTTTTTTTATTATCAATGCTAATACATATTGCAGACAGTAAAGAAAATGTATTGGGTTTAAAAAAAAATACATTAACGAATGTTAGATTATTGGTAGAGTTAAAATATATCGTTGATTAAAAATTGTTTATGTTTACGATTCGTAGCTTCTACGTGGTTTTCAAATTTAAATTTTAACAAATTTCTTACTTTTTGGTCAAGAATAACATTTTCCACAAATTTGATCACTTATATTTTCTTCTATTGATTCAGTTATTCTTTTTTATAACGAAAAACATGAGGCAAGAACATCAGCCTTGTTTGACGAAATGAATATTATTTGTTTAAAGAAGTATACAACGTATAAAATATGAGTATACGTGTTTAGTATGAAGCACTCAGATACGAAATTTAAGGTTTTTGTGTAGTAATAAAGTTAAGAAATCATTTAAATTAACAAATAAATCCTATTTTTCTCTCCCCAGCAATGCATTTTGAAGGAAGGGCGTTACTTTTAATTGTTGTACAAGCCAAACAAAAAACAGAGTTCGTAGTACCGTATATATGTAGTCTGCTAACTACAAGAATCCATGGGTATATGTTTTATGCAGTCAACTATTGATACAATTTACCTCAAGGCCTTGCAGAGGCTGTCGGTCATGTTGATTATAATCCAATAACAACAATGTTTTTTGTGAATTCATATTTTTTCGTTATTGATTTACCAAAAGTTGTGTATGAGGCGTCATTGGGTTTGGTTATACGACCCTTTGTTAAAAAAATAAATATTTTTAACTAATATTATTTAAAATTAAAGTCAATATAGTTAGTAGGTGTACCAACACTTTTCTCAACGTAGTTAGATGTAATCAGACTGAGCTGTTAAAGGATGTGTAAAAAGGTATACTACCATAATTATTTATGTTTCATAAAACAAATTAAAACTATTATGTGTGGAATATAAATCCACGTTCAATGAAAATGTAATTATATATAGCACTACATGCAACGCCATCTATGTATATAAGAAATTCAATGAACTAAAAGGCAATATATACTGTATCAACATGAACAATACAGACTACAAAAACCACAAGTTTATTGTTGACAACAATACTTACAATCAGATTATAAAACAGACTATTGTTGTAGGATCCCATTGTTGAGATCGATTTGGTTTGTGCTATGTACCGTTTTTTTGGACGAATCTTGTACAAAGTAACTACTTTACTTTTATAACACTAATAAGAGGAGAAATAGTTCTGTATCTTTGACTTCGAGTCTGCAGAGGATGTCGAAGGCTGTCTGCCATGTTGGGTGTAGTCTTATAATATCAATGTTCTTTTCGAACCTGACATACTATCACGCGTAACCAAATTAAACAGTTTAAAACGATTTTTTTCCAAACAAATTGTGTTTGATAAACAATGAAATTGCAAGTTGGGATTACTTTGCAAATTCCTAATTGATTTTATATAACAACCAAAAAAAATATTTAAAAAATTTAGTTTGAAGTTTTATTTTCACCTATTATCTAAATTAGGAGTATGTATTCAAAATATCAAAACCATACCCAATGCGCAATATGATAACGTTTAAAATGACACCCTATACACAACCTTTTGTCGATAAATAATTGAATAATATGAATTCACAAATATCACTGTTCTTATGGGATTGTAACCAACATGGCCGACAGCCTCTGCAATGCCTTAAAGTACATTATATTTATAGTTGACTGCATAAAACATATTGCAATGGATTCTTGTATATGTATAACAACATTATTTTATATGTAAAAGATTCGTCCAAAAAATGGTTCATAGCACAAACCAAATCGATCTCAACAATGGGATCCTACAACAATAGTCTGTTTTATAACCTGATTGTAAGCATTGTTGTCAACAATAAACTTTTGGTTTTTGTAGTCTGTATTGTTCAAGTTTATACAGTATATATTGCCTTTTAGTTAATTGAATTTCTTATATACATAGATGGTGTTGCATGTAGTGCTATAAATAATTACATTTTCATTGAACGTGATACATTCCACACGTAATAGTTTTAATTTGTTTTATTAAACATAAATAATTATGGTAGTATACTTTTTTAAACATCTTTTAACAGCTCAGTCTGATTACATCAAACTACGTTGAGAAAATATGTTGGTACACCTACTAACTATATTGACTTTAATTGTAAATAATATTAGTTAAAAAATATTTATTTTTTTAACAAAGGGTCGTATAACCAAACCCAATGACGCCACATACACAACTTTTGGTCAATGAATAACGAAAAAATATGAATTCACAAATAACATTGTTGTTATGGGATCATAATCAACATGACCTACAGCTTCTGCAAGGCCTTGATGTACATTATATTTATAGTTGACTGCATAAAACATATACCCATGGATTCTTGTAGTCAGCAGACTACATATATACGGTACTACGAACTCTGTTTTTTCTTTCTTGGCTTGTACAACAATTAAAAGTAACGCCCTTCCTTCAAAATGCATTGCTGGGGAGAGAAAAATAGGATTTATTTGTCAATTTAAATGATTTCTTAACTTTATTACTACAAAAAAACCTTAAATTTCGTATCTGAGTGCTTCATACTAAACACGTATACTCATATTTTATACGTTGTATACTTCTTTAAACAAATAATATTCATTTCGTCAAACAAGGCTGATGTTCTTGCCTCATGTTTTTCGTTATAAAAAAGAATAACTGAATCAATAGAAGAAAATATAAGTGATCAAATTTGTGGAAAATGTTATTCTTGACCAAAAAGTAAGAAATTTGTTAAAATTTAAATTTGAAAACCACGTAGAAGCTACGAATCGTAAACATAAACAATTTTTAATCAACGATATATTTTAACTCTACCAATAATCTAACATTCGTTAATGTATTTTTTTTTAAACCCAATACATTTTCTTTACTGTCTGCAATATGTATTAGCATTGATAATAAAAAAAGGAATGGCAATTATAACAACTAATTTATTATAATGGTACCATGAAATATAAGTCACCTCTTACAAATGTATCTTAAATCAACTGTGGAACACACCGCTCCTGAAATGTTATCTTTGAGGGTTGTGCGTATAAAATAAAGAACAAAGATATCAGTCATGAATAAAATATATCCTGCATGTCTATGTGCCTTTCGAAACTGCCTTATCTTTCTCAGGGCTCTAGTAGAGACAAATCCTACGAACTAAAAGTAAACAACATATATTTTTATTCTTTTTTTCTTGCAAGGTAGACATTATCTTAACTGTACATGTAGTTACTGTACAGGAATATTTAATGTCAATATTTTAGTTCTTATAAATCGAAACACAAAAGTAAATATAATAAATATAAAATTTTTTTAAATCTAATAATTTATTATGCTTCTAATTACATTACGACTCACTAGCTATGAACAAAGTTTATGTTTTGTAGGATTCTTGTTTTAATTTTTTTTTTTTTTTTTTTTTGACAAAAACATACACAAACCAATATGTTAGGTATTGAAACAAAATCTAACCCTACAAAAATGTGATTTTTTACTAATATTACTCAATAATAAAATAGAACTCCCTAGAATTAACATTACAAGATTTGTTTACTGTAATTTTACTTGGGTATCTTTAAGAATTCAATAGTTTGTATTTATTGTAAACCAATTTCTTGATCATCATTGCTATATACATTTGCATTTGCATTGCTATATACAATTGTTTGATACATTTGCTAAACAACATTTTTAAATATATATTTATCCCTAATATTTTTTAAGGTTTTAAATTAATAATATTAGCATGGAAATCCAAGTTTAATGCGTGTTTACAAGCCATTTACTACACATTATTATGAATAATGTCCATTTCATATTACATTAATATTAACTATTTTCTGGTATCCACAATCTTTTATTAAAAGGAAGTATAATATATATAATAAATTCATTGCACAGAAATACACTCTATATTGGATTAGCCATAAGAATTACATAAAATACATTTGTTCTTGACAACAATGCATTCAATCAGATGATTAAACATACCTTTGTTGTAGGATCCCATCTTGAGATTTATTTATTTTTTTTTTTTTGTTCAATGTGTATGAGAAATTTAAGTAACCAAAGGGGAGCCAACATTGGCTCAAAATGAACGATACAGACTGAAATAGTGACGATTTGTTGTTGACAACAATGCATTAAATTAGATTATAAACAATCCATTGTTGTAGGATCTCTTTTGTTGAAACCTATTTGTTTTGTGCAAAATATCGTCTAGTTTATATGGACGTTCATGTCAACCGATTAAAATTTGTAGAAATTTAAATAATTATATTGATTGTTTATTAGTTTTATAAAACTAACAACAATTAAGTTATCATGGTTAGAATAAACAATAATTATTTTAAAATGAGTGAGCGATCAAATTTTAATTGGTAATTTAACCAAGTATACCCCTTATTTTGTAATGAAAAAATTTACTATTAGATAATGGAAGACATTTTTTTATTGATAATACGTGCATTGCCACATATGCATTCTTATGTATATGTAAATATATACGTTTTTGCATAAGTTTACTGCAGTTAGAAAATCTTTCAATCATCCAGTTATCTTCTGATTATATTTAAACGATTATAGTGTAAAATCTTTTTATTCATTTTAACACAGTATGTAAAACAATATTACGATACTTTAAAAGTTAATACGTAGTTCTATATTTTTATAATTTATTTTTCTATATTTTTTTAAATATTTTCAATAACGATTTAGAATTCGGTGTAATAGTCTTCTTTAAATTGTTATAGAGTGAAAATACTGTTTAATTTCTTTGAAAAATTTATTTCGTACATCATATATTATGTATATTGGTTAGAGTATTAGAATATAATATCTATCTATCTTATTATCGTATTTTCTTAAAAATCACACGCAAACTATATACGTTACGAAGCAAAATATTAATTTACTTGTTTTAAATATAAACATTTACCAGGATCCAGTTTTTTTTTGTAAGGTACTGATTTTTCCTCTTCAAAGTTACGTCACAAGTAATAATGAAACATAAAATATATATATATTTTTTAAACTTGTGTCAAAGTGAACTAGGCATATATTTTTTTCTAGTTTACCGTAATAAATGTGGAAATGAATGTGGAATGCAAGTGCATGAAACATAAATGATTACAATAGATTAGATTAGTTTAGATTAGATTAGATTAGTTAAACATTAAAAACTCAAAATATTATATTAGTTTTAGCTGATGTTCTGAAAATACATTTACTAATCATATTGATGAATATAATATGCATACTTTTATTTTACTATCCAGGAATTCAGGTTGATTTTTTTTTTTTTTTTTTTTTGTGAACTTAATACTTACCTGCTGGTATCGTTCACCTTTTCTGAAGCTAAGAAAACGTTTATAAAATATTGAAAATATATTGTGTAGAGGGTTCCTTTCAAATGTTGGGCAACTGTCAACTTTTGTTTTCAATTTTTGAATTATAGTGGTGTTCCAGTTAGAGATAAAGGTCCTGTTTGTTCTTCATAAGAAATGGAAGATTGATCTCCTTGATCATTTTATACACATGTTCTTGCAAAGTCAACATTTTTTACTGTTTTCTCAAAGTGTTTAATTGTGTTGAGGATATAGAAGGTAAAGAATATGTTGTAGCCTCATAGTTCTCTTTTTAAACAGTTATTATTATAACAGGTATAATCCAATTGTAAACAGTTTTGTTTAGATTTTATGACTATCAATAATATTTTCGTTGTTTTTTGTAATTTTTGATCAGCTTGTATATTATCTTCGTCTCAATACGCTTAGATTGTGTAATAATTTGTTTTATTATTTGTATTTCAATGAAAATTATAAAGTCTATTTACCATTAATCTTTAGGGAGATACATTATGGGGAAAGGATGGTGAAAAATAAATCGAATACGTTGGAAAGATCTTGCATTCAACCTCTATCTTATTTTTATTTTTTTTATGTGATGTCCGAAAAGCTCAAACCTTTCCTGTTTGTAAAATAATTATAATTTTAATGTTGGCTGAAGGTCTATTAAAATAAGTTATATTTCATATTATTTCATAAACTTTTGGTAACCATGAATAATAATACAATTATGTGTTAACTAACAATTTG
The DNA here is from genome assembly GCA_035578905.1 of Stictocephala bisonia. NCBI lineage: Eukaryota > Metazoa > Arthropoda > Insecta > Hemiptera > Membracidae > Stictocephala > Stictocephala bisonia. The sequence continues at coordinate 507,503 of JAQJVL010000162.1, read as the reverse complement.
ATAGGATTTGATTCATATAGGGAGAATGGAGGACCACCTGAAAAATGTCAAGAATGAAATAAAGAAATGAAAAAAGTAGGCCTAGGTTGAATAATTTTGCTTTATTTTACAAATGTACATAGAATGTTTATAAATTAAATGATAATACAATTTTATTGAGTGATACATATTATAAAATTAATGTTTAATGATTGATACATAATTTTGCGTTACCATACAAAATCTGTGTAATGTCTATAATAGACGTTCTCTTGTCTGGACCAGACGCTTTTTACTCTATAGACACTGAACAGTGTCTTAAAAAGTATATGAGTGATATTAGGTAATGTGATAGTAGAGAAAACTGGGGAAAAAAGAGAGGATATAGGAATTAGAGTCGAAAATTAAAGAGATAAGATAAATGTGAAGGAGAGTTTGTAACAAAGTGAGGAGATTGAGAGAGAATAGAGAGAAACTGAGGTTTGAGTGAAGGAATAAAGTAACAATAGTAACACAGCCTTTATGATCGATGGCTCTGGTTTGAAAATTATAGCAAAGAACATGTATACTATACACAATTATGATGAGTGAGTATGATAAACAAAATTGTAACCAAATTAAAAAAAGAATAATATATGAAAAAACAATTATTAGTAACTTAAATCCTCAAGAACATTATCTCTATGTGTTTTTAAAGTTAGACATTGAAAAGAATACAAATTAATGTTCTCAACATGTAATTTCAGTGGTTGAAAAATCAAATTAGTCAATTGTGAGTATTGCCAAAAATTGAACAGAGTTTATTACTGTAAAAATAGTTGTATTTATAGTGATAAGCAATGTATTTTTTATAAGTTAGACTTATGTATGTATACATTTGTTTTCTTGAAACATGAGTTTAATTTTTTTTACTGAGTACATGCACTTTTTTAGGTCAACGATAAAATATATAATAGTCAACAAGTATTCAAATAATAGGCTTTTACTAAAGGGGAAAGTAGGTTTTTTATCTATATATATTTACTTCATATTTGGAAATTTCCCAAACTTACAAAAGATTAAGTAAAAATTCAACAGCTATAACATTAAAAAACTCATGTTATCTTTAATTTTTATTTACTAAACATTAATTTAAATAATACAGAAGCCAATATATACATCTCCAAAGGCCGGAAGGAGGAACAACTTTGTTACATTATTTATAAGACTTTTATAAGAAGTAATTTTATAGCCGGCGTGGTGGCTCAGTGGCTAAGGCTTCGGACTGCGGAGGGCAAGGTCCAAGGTCCGAATCCCCACTGAGGCAACGGTCGGTACTTCACTCGTTGAATAAAGTTGACGCACAGGCCTGTAGGCCCATTTCAACTGGCGAGTGAAGTAAAAAAAAAGAAAAAAATTCTAGTTTATTATGATCGAATTTTATATAAGTTATTCAAAGCACCAAACTGGTTAAAATGTTATATACTTTTGTTAAGAAAGCCACCCAATTTTGTTTATAACTATTATGTCCGAGTTAAATATTATCTTACTTTCTTTCAAGTTGCTTAACATGCACAAACTATACTTTTAACCTTCAATATTGTGTATAAGTTGCTTATGTCTGACAGTGTTCAATACTTACTAAAATGGCAGTACAATATATCCCACTATATAACTGAGGAATATAAGAAATTCAGTGAACTGAAAGTCAATCTATATTCGATAAACATGAACAATATGGACAGAAAAAAGCAAAGGTTTATTCTTGACAACAATGCATTCAATCAGATTATAAAACAGACTATTGTTGTAGGATCCCATTGTTGAGGCCGATTCGTTTTGTTCAATGTATGAACTCGTTCAGGTGGACGTATCTTTCACAGAGTACGTAGTTTATTAGTGTAAACCTGGAGACAGACAACGTTTTTATTTATTTGTACTCGGGGAATGTTTTATATATTGTTGACTGCTTCTATCAAACGTATAACAGTGAGAATGCTATCTTTATAATAGACTATAAAGATAACATTCCTTAAATACAAATAAAGCGTTAAAATGTATTTTCAAACTAATTTTAAATTGCTAAGGTAAACTAACAAGTTATGTTAACAATACTAAATAATATAGTCCTCAGTTTAAAAGAAACAAATCACGATAGCAAAATAAATTGCCTTCAATGCAGCATATTGATATTCAAAAATTCCTCTATTTTTATCAGACATTTCTTTTTTGTTTTTTTTCTTCTAAACATAATATTGTATTCAAGAGTGGACGTAAATAAGGTAGAATTTTATAAATTTGCCTCGCTTTATGTTTTTATTCAATATACTATTCAGAGGGAAAGAAAATTGGATAATGGTTATGCATTTTAAGTTGTATGTGTAGTATTCTGTTTTTTTGTATCGAAGCTGAAATTTTGAGATTATTTTTGCATTTTTTACGTTGCATTTTTGTTAAAAATACATCATCTAACGACAATTCTCGCTTTTGAATACTTAAATTATAACAATGCATTTTTTACAATATTTATGTACTATATTGTATATTTACGCACGTAAATTTTTTTACGTTTATGTTTTAGTACGATACTTTCTTACTATCTTGTATTTTTGTTAGCTACTATTTGATAAAAATATTATTTAAATCATATTATTGGGAAATGTCCTCTAAAGAAGATTTAACCTAAAGATCATACTTCCATTCAGTCATGTAGTCTGAAAATCGGGGATTATCTGCTAAACCACTTCTTCTACCTCTCTAACGTAGGGTCTATATCCGGATAACTAACACTATAGTCGCGTTTAATATTTATGTTCCTCTCTCTTAAAGTTTAGAATACACAAATTCTTAATGCTTTTTATGTATTATGTAAGGAAAAGTAAACATGCAAATACATTGTAAATAACAGTAGAAAAATAGGTACCAATTTAAGGGCATCCACCTTTAAACAGCTAAAATTGTTATCGGGCCTTCAAACTTATTCAGAACACATGGATAGAATTGTTGAGACAGATGTTTCATTATATTCATTATTCATTATCAAGACGCCGATTGTAAATATTTGGGCACAAATAATTCGCGAATGAGTTTAGATTGTCGAATGTAGTCTTTAATACTAACTAAGGTTAAATGTTCTTTACAAAGAGTCATTCATTAATATTCCAATAGCCTAGGCATCTAAGGGAACTACAGCTTTACCTGGATTCTAAACCACGTAGTATTGTTCTAATATTCTGCTCATTGAAACGCCTGATACCCAATGTGATACAGGCGTGTAAACAATATACTTTACTAGCATGTATAGTAAAGTATATTTTTACTTTATGCTAGTAAAATGCTAGTACATGCTAGTAAAGTATATTTTTTATACAAATGTTACATTTGTAGCTAGTACATGCTAGTAAAGTATATTTGTTATACAAATGTTACATTTATACAAATGTTACATTTGTAGCTAGTACATGCTAGTAAAGTATATTTTTTATACAAATTTTAAGTGCTACTGAGTACCAAGGGAAAGGGAAAGTTGTCAAAGTAGCCTATCCCTACACAACTATTTTGGGTTTTGATAATTATTTTTTTAAAGTAACATGAACTATAAAGTAAACATCCTACTAATAAAATTAAGTTCCTTGAACATTTAAAAATTAAATTTTAGAGCAGTTTGAAGGATATGAAGAGGAAGACGTCTGTGGAATATTGCTAGTCCCAGACGACACAATAAAGCGATGATGCTTGTAACAGTTGATTAATGTTGCTATGAGTCCAAGACGTGTACTTCTAGGGCATTATAGTATTTGTAGTATGATCTAATGGTTTTTGGTATTTAAATTTGTTGCACCTGTAGGTGACACTGGGGATTGGGGAGTACCCTGCCTACAACCCCTACACAGACACCTTATACTTCTAGATATGTCCTCATCGATGTCAACCATTAATTGTTCATATAGCCACATAAAGGCGCGGTGGCTCAGTAGCTTAGATTTCGGACTGCGGAGAGCAATGTCCAATATTTGAATCCCCACTGAGCCAACCGTCGGTACTTCACTCGTTGAATATTGTCACCTATATTACCTAAACCAATTACTATTATAAATATCTTATATTAACAAAATAATATCTTAAAGTAATTTTGGTGGCATAATAAATTGGCTTAAGAAAATGCTTAAATCAAACATAGTAGCCAAAACCTGCAAAACAATTCCAGGTACTAACGGCATTCCAACCCATTTATTAAGAATATTGTTATCATATTATATTAATAAATATTTTGTGGGTTTTAATACATAAAAATACACCATGTTTCTAATAGATCTTAACCATAAATACTTTATTTTGATTTTTATTACTATATATATCATTTTTATTTAATTTATTTTGTATGTATGATTTCAAAACATAAAACATAAAAAGAGAATTATTTTACGAAATTTTTCATTATGTAGAATTTTTAAGTGTTTTATTCTATTTTCAAATAAAAAAAGTTTATTTTCTGTCATGCTACAATGAATTGAAAGAAAATTGTATCTTATAGGAGAGAACATTGGGCTCAATAGATTACATAGGTATATATATAAATTGTATATAGGGTAAATCACCAGTTATTGGCACTTTAAGGGACGCAACGCCATTTAATTTCGTCTACACTTCTCAGAAACACTTAATATTATCTGCATGAATTGTTTTTCTTTTTTTTTTTTTTTTGTTTTTTGTAAAGAATATTAGTGTTATGTAACATTGGAATAACAAAATTCATCATATAATTTCACATAATTTTTTTATTTTATTTATTTCATGTAAAAAAAGCTTTAGTCAGTAGTAATTGGCACCCTATAACCAGTTATTGGAACATAGATAAACTAGTTATTGGCACCCATATTGTTGCTATCTTTAAGCTGTTACTTATCATTAATCATACATAGGATGTCTGCCTGTGTATGTAAAAGGCTTAATAAATTTAAAAATAAAAAAAGATAGTGCCAATAATTAGTATTTTCCAATAATACCTGCCTTTACCCTACTTGGCGTGCCAATAACAACAGTAATTGGCAGTGACAACTAGAATTACATCGAAAGATCCTGTTATTGACATGCCGATTATAGGAGCTATTGGCCAATAACTGAAAATGAACACAAATCAGAATCAGTTGTTGGCACCTCTTTTTAACTCATAATTTGCAGGTAAACACGCAAAATCTTTAAGTTTATGTGAACTATATTACTTAATGAATCCATACATAACATTCCCAATACAAAAGTATGTATAGAGGGTGAGTATACTAAATTACAATAGCTTGATTCACTTATGATTTTGCTATGAAATGAAGTTAAATTTCTCCTAAAATAACATGTGTTTCTTATAACTTTATAACATCCAAAACAAAAGTGTTTACTGCACTGAAAGAGACTGCAAGTGATAAGACATATACTAATGAATACTCAGGAAAGTTTTTCGGATTTTAGATGAATTTTTTTAACAGCAATAATTTTAAAAAGAGGGTACCAATAATACCTTTATCTAATTTTAATTGAAAAATTAACATATGTTTAGTTTTAACATAAAATTAAGTAATTGTGTACATAAATTTACGTAGGTTAGGTCGTTAACTTTGGTCTCATAATTTACAATGCAATTTAAAATTACACTTATATTATCCAACTAAATCTAAGAAATAATTAAATAAAGAGTGATCAAATTAAAAAAATGCAACAGTTTGCCATTTATAAATGAATTAAAATAAGAAAAACAAATAATTATGTTTCAAGAAATAATTCTTCTGAACTATAAGGAATAAGTGAATATTATTTTGTTTTATTTATTTAAAATCTTAGTATTAGCTATATATATATATATATATATATATATATATATATATATATATATATATATATATATATATATATATATATATATATATTTATAGCTATATTTATAGCTATATTGCTGTATATAATCTAAAAAATTAAAACCATCTTCTCTTAACTAATGTCTTTATTCAGAAAAAAATGTCAATAACTGTACAAAATCAAACACGACCTCATCCAGTATTTGGGAGAAAGGGCAAATATATAAGGGGCACTTAAACCAAAATACAGAGAGAAAAGGCGAGAGAAACATGACCAGTTAGAAAAATGGAACCACAAAATGTTTTATTGTCTCTCCAACCCAATTCAGCCTTACCATGTTTATTTCGTTTTAGTCTTTATATGTATTTGAGCAGTTTTTGTGTAGATATTTTTAGGAAAGAAATCCAAATATAAATTAGAATAGAAACATATTAATAATTTGCTAAACGAGTATTTAATTTTATGTATTACAATTTAAAACTTTACAAACGTTATAACAAACCATTTTGTCAGTCATCACAAAGGATAATATGAAACACAGTTAAAATTAGGATGTGAAAATATATCTTTTATGTAAAAGATTGTATTATTTCCTAATATAATACGTATAATACAGTACGTTTTTATTATTTTTAAGGTAGTAAAATATAATATATTCTTAAAACTTTTAAAACATGTAATCTGTGATAGATTAAAGCTTAAAAAAGGGCGTTTTATCCAATGTGTAACTATGTGAGCTTAATAGTTAAAATTTAAAATAATGCCACAAGTTCCTCCAATGACGTAAAAGGTAAACATACTTAAATTGACAACTTGACAATATCTGACCAACATCTATTCTGCAATACAAATAATATAATTGATGATATGCGCTAGGCATAGAACCAACAAGAAAAGGAGAATTAATTGGTGGACTGTCCAATTAATTACCTATTTATTAGCTTGTCCACTTTAACCTAATAAAGAGGTTATACTAGCTTATAAGATTTACTGATGTTCGACAAAAGTGTGTAGGGTTAACCCAACAGTTGCTTGTATTCCTTTTTTTAATTAAATACATATGTCATATTTCATTTGAATATAGATTCAATCGTAACATTGTCACTTGAAGTTCTTAATACTGCTTGTAATAAAACATAAAGAAGTATAAAATAGTCCTGTGTGAAATTATATTTACTGGAAATAGTTATTTGAATGTAACAATTTTTTAAAATTAAAGATAGACAGTTCTAAATGTAACAACTTTATTTATTACTATAAAAAACATATTTATTTAAAATTACAAAACATTTTGCTTCTAATTCATGGAAATGATTTCATCATAAAGTGTATATGTTCGTCAAGCTATTTTATTTAAAAAATATATTTATTTAAATTTTCTAGAGAAATATCTTCAATTAAAATTATATTTCTGTGTACGGCTAGTAAAATGAAAGATTTTTTTACTTTTATTCATCCCAGGTGTTGTTAATTTTATTTTTGTAAAGACTCTCAGACAACCTATTAACTTTATAAACCCTATCCCAAATAATACTGGAAGAGGCAGTGGCCGAGCGGTCTAAGGCGCCAGAACTTTGTCTCTGAGTTAAAGATAGATCATGTTCGAATCCTTGCTAGGACCGTTAGTTTGTATTAGTAATATTCACCTTTTAGTGTGCAAGTTCTTCCCCTAACTCTGTCTGATAAGTTCCCTGCACAGGTCAATAGTGTAGAGAATAGGTAGAGTAAGTTTAAAGAGATCGGCCTCTCCTATTTATTAAAAAGAAATAATAATAATAACGACAAAAACTTGCATAATTTTGTCTAGATGATGTGACAGTGATTTATTGATTGCCATTTCACTTAAATATAATTATAATAAAGCTATATAAATATTCATGAATAAAATTTAGGGGTAGAAATCGTAAAAACTACGTATTTTCGATAAATATTCTGCCAATAAACTTAATACGTACTCTTTTTTTTCTTGCTTTGAAATAACGTTTTAATTTATTTTTAAGTGAAGAATTCAACAGATAAATTACTTTATGTTTTTCTCAAAAATATTTTCTGAGAAGTGGGCTTTCGTAAATCTAAGGTAAAAAAGGGCAAAGAAGTTTGCGTAACAGGATAAATATATCCCTGCTTTACTCTAATTGATTTCTGTCCTATATATGTACAGGGAGGGAAAAAAGTATGAACATTCTTAAACAAAATATAACTTTCCCATAGATAATTTGATAACTTAATTTTCTTTTAATAATTGTGTCCCATAAAGTATAATTTTCGATCAGAATAATTTACTTAAAACCGTTAAATAGCGGATAGATAACTATTTTACAGATTAGTTATTTTTAAATTCAAACTACAACTACTCTGGAAAGGATAAACTTTTCGAAGTCCAGTTTGCTGCAATTAATTTCTATTGAATACACCTTTCATTTGATACCAAACTCGACTTAGGCTCACTTTGAAGTTTTTCGTTCAACTATAGGTGGGCCGTCCCCCTGATAAGATGAAATGTCGCTAACGGTGTCAAAGAGTGTGTTCTTTGTAACCATGACAGTTTACATGATTTCAATTTTAAGAGTAAAGTCATATAAAAGTCATGAAAGCGTTTCCATGTTTTTCTCCTCATTATTACAGTATTCATTCTTCATCCTAGTTAGTTTTCCCTTTTATGTAATAGTATAAAAGGGATAAACCTGGAATATTGTAAAGTATTTTTACTAATATATTGTTACCATTGGGAAAGACCACACTGGCATAGCCTTATCCGTATATAAGGCAAATATAAATGGTTATTTGAGTGAAATATTACTATGGATAACCTTAGTAAATAAGATTGACGGTTTCTTAGAAATAGCCATTTACTAATAGCCCAATAGCCAGAGCAACTAAGAAACCCAAAACTTCAAGTGGAATCCGAATCCCGTAGTTACTTAGTACTAGTATTGATTTTCAACTAAAGACAAGCCTGACCTGTAATGCAAGTCACCTCCTTGCACAACGTCAAGTACCGGACTATCATCCAACATGGACACCCCAGACTTCTCTAGCAATCACATTAATGCCTACCATAAGAGGACTGAGTCGCTACGGTTCTTATCTATCACTTATAGCCTTCACAAAATTTTGTCTCCAAGTAGTTGGATTACAGCACTGCGTCACTTTGTACCGACTAAGATAGTTTATCGATACTGTAATACTGTAATATTATGATTATAATCTATAATTATTGTTTTAATAAAATAGTATTCATCAAATTTAACATGTGTTTCTACACTATAAATTAAGCTTACAAAATTATTAACTTTATTAAAACAGTACTGTCCTCTTTTGTTGTGTTTTTTTGGTTTTATTACTGGTATTTACATTATCATAATACAATTTATAAAAAGTATTATCTGGCAAATTAATCCTTCATTTTCCAATTTTATAAAATATTTTGGAATTGAGAGGATAAATATTTTTGAGTTTGATACCTAAAATGTAAGATCCTACTGTTACTGCATATCATGCAATATTTATTTCAGTATTTGTTACAGTATTTTATAGATAATTTATTTAAAAAATTGTATACAAGTTAAATGTTGATCTAACCTTTTTTGCATGTTTGTTGACAAGTATACCTCTCATAGTCTCTGTTTAGTATCACATATATATTGCGAACGATTTTAGGTTATAAGTCTGGTGTTAACAATGGAGAACACTGGTATTCTTCAAATGAAATACGTGAGTTTAGGACGTAAAGTTGTCGTGAATGTATTAGCTATACACAGTATAAGTGCCTGTAACCTAAAATCCATTATTGAATGTTGAAGAACTTATGCACTGCTTGGTTATAACGGGTTATTTGTATATAATTAATGTGCTGTATATTGATTTAGATAAATAGCTACTAAAAATATTACATCTGTTTAGGTTTATATGTGTTAGTATATTCAAAAAGCTATATTTCACGTAATTGTTTACTTTCAGTTTTTCTGGATACTTCTGCTTACTGCTCCAATCCTTTATGTTTGTTTAATGTCTTACATAAAACTGTAGATTTTAATATTCTTTTTTCATTTTTTTCCATGCTGTTGATTGGTTGTTGTGTGTCATGTAGTTTAGAAGACAAACGAGTACGAGCCTTTTTTATGACTTGGGAAAATTTTTAAATTTAGAAATTGGTCGTTACTGGAAGACAATTTTCTAAATGAGTCTTCTGATTGATCACCATGTTTATGACTTTAGAACGTTTTATATGATGTGAAAACTTACCAGATTGGAATAAAATATTTATAAGAGCAATTAAGGGGTAGGTTATTTTATGCTTGCAAGCCTTTATTCACTTTGGTGGGACTTCTTTTGTTTAATTTTTTGTAATCACATAGTACTGGCACGATATTAAACGAGGTAAGATTGCCATTGTATTACAAGGGGTAACCTCAACTCCCACCTCAGGTAGGGTGGCTAGCCTGATGTTGGCATTGTGGCTTCTGGAGAAGTCACCACAATCAGCCAACCAGGTTAGCCAAATACACAGCACAAATATTTAGACCTCTACTTATTACGGTTTAGCTTAATTCTATATTCTTTAATGCAAAAATGATGTATCAATAAATAGCAAATAATTTCAAAATTAAAATTTAGTATGTAATACAAATTATATCATTATTGAATATATTTATTGTTCGCTGCAAAAGCTAAACACGGTTACAAACGGGAGACACGTCTTGTTTATATTTCATTATATAGGCCTATAAAGGACTCGATAAGGAGAGGCTTATTATTAAAATTGTTTAATTGTTTTTATAAACCCAAGGGGACGTATGTTGTAATGGATCACTGAATTTTTAATTTTTTTTCCTAAGCGGGGGTTGAAATTAAGGTATTTAATTTACAAATAAATGACTAAAAACCAAATTCTTGCTCACAAAAGCATAGATTAAAAATAGCAATAAATTATGTATAAGGAAAAAAATTGAAGACTCATATTAGAGCACACACCATTAATTATAGTTTATTATTTACTGAATTTTAATACGCACAAGAAACCACCTAAGGAATTTAACTATCTATTATCTTATCTTTATTTAATACCGAATAATAGCGGTTTATTTAAATAATATGCTACTTTAATCACATATGAATTTGTACAGTTCAATTAAAAAGTCCGTTTAAGACAATTATCACTATAAAATCTGTTAATTATCATTGTGATTATCATTGTCAGTTAATAATCATGTTAATTACAACATCAATCGGCTTCTAATTCACAATGTTGTAGTGACGTCTACAAAATACTAATTGCTAAATAAGTAATACAGTCACTAAAATTACTAACGTAACTCCTAAATTATGTATTAAAGATACGTAATTAATAAATTAGAATGTACTGTATTTGTTGCTTGATGCTCTGAATAGATTATTTGGTAGATGACTTTCTATTTTCATAATATTAAAATACATTATGGGAATATCAAGGTAAATTTTTTGTTCTGTGGGAATCCAATAACATTATTTTATTGTATTTATCAACTTCGTGATATTGAATCTATGATAATATACGTTTTGTCAGATCATGTTAATAGCTAATTTAAATATGGATAAATTAGCTATAAATATATTTTGAATACATGTAGATTAACATAATCTTATAAACTTATACAGAGGGAGAGGCTGTCAGAATCATATAGTTCTGAACACGTGTAACAGTTAACAGTTATAATTGGGAAGGATAAAATGAACCCTTATGGTATTTTAATGAATACAGGAGTTAAAACGTAGGGTATCAATCCACCGATTAGCTGCTTTACGGCAATTTAACACGGGCATGACTTACTTGTATTAAACTTCCATATCAGTGTTTAGTTGAAAAAAAATTAATAATAATGAACCGTAGACACTTTTACTTGATATTTATTGCTTACATTAATACCAACTGTTATTGATAGTATTAATTGTAATTTTAACGCTAGATAATAATTCATTTATTCATAAAAAGCTTGATTCATTAGTGTTAATAAAATCAACTACTGGTCAATACATCTTATGACGCTGTAGGTAGGACTTGGTACTGCACTTCTTACCGTATTCCTTGTTGCCATTGTCAATTGAAAACAGTGGTAGAATAGTAGTTCTCTAACTCACTCTCACCACTGAGTGCATCCATATCGTACAGGTGCTTTCAGTAAGTTTATTTTTTAGTGTCCTATAAATAGTACAGCCTACTGTAAGTATTTACGTTTTAAGGAAACAATCGTCAGCAAAATCTAAATTCTGTTACAATACGATTTAAAAAAAAAAATCTTTTAGAATCAACAAACTTTCTAAAAAAATCAAAGTAAAAGTAAAAACAATTTTAAACTTCAAACATATAGAAAAATTTTGTGTTAAATAGTGAAAATAAATAAATAATACAAACATAACTTGATAAAATCTACTTATTGATAAATAACATTTTGAGTATTTTAAGCTTACGAAGACTAAAAAATATATTATGACTATTTATAAACAAAGATCATATTAAAACTGAGTGATAATTTATATGATGAATTAACTAACGTTGAAGAAACTTTTTAAAATGAAAATATTTCATACCAATGTGAATGATATACATGAATTGTATAAAAATACCACATAGACCACGTAAAAAATAAATTCTCGCTTGATACACTTGACTATGACGTAAGAGTCATAGTCGACATAAAAATATAAAGTCGACAAGAATGGAGATGGGCAAGACACGTATGGAGCTCGACTACAGGACGCTACTAGGAACAGCAGGTAAGAAAGGGAAGGGAGACCTTTAGATACACCAAAGAGATGACGGTAGGATGGCGTCAAGACTGACGCTGCAACACTTGGGGACACAACTGATCAGGCAGCAGAAAGGGGAAGGTTATTCATCTGTTGATGAGGCACCATCTTTATTTACGGATGGTCGGCCATTTGAGTCAGAATCTGAGAATAAATAAATGAGAATTATAGAAAAAAATATATATTTTCCCTTATTTTAAATGCAACACTCGAAATTGTTTTGATTTCATTAATAATTTTACTCATATGTAATGAACATTTGGAATGATTTTCATTTTAACAAATCTTGTTCTTTCTATCCAGGTGATACTGACCCACCCGCCCACCCCTACACGTACAGTGGTACTGACCCACCCGCCCACCCATACACTTACAGTGGTACCGACCCACCCACCCACCCTTACACGTACAATGGTACTGACCCACCCTTACACGTACAGTGGTACTGACCCACCCGCCCACCCATACACTTACAGTGGTACCGACCCACCCACCCACCCTTACACGTACAATGCTACTGACCCACCCACCCACCCTTACACGTACAGTGGTACTGACCCCCCCGCCCACCCCTACACGTACAGTGGTACTGACCCACCCGCCCACCCCTACACGTACAGTGGTACTGTACGTGTAGGGGTGGGTGGGTGGGTCAAACTACGTTATTATCTAGAATGTCGTTAATTTGTATTATTAAAAACAAAAAAAGTAATATATGTAATTTTACAAAGATTTCGTTTCTAAACATAAATTGAATTTCGTCGTACTTTACTTATATATCATAATTTACATACAATGAAGTCAGCCAAGTGTTCTCAATCCTGTTAGTATGATATCGGAACGTTGGGCACTTAGTGTGTAATGTAATTAAATGTTAACTATGCCAGATTTCAAATATATCAAATTATTTACTTTGATTAATAAATTTGTAAGTGATTTGAAAATACCAAACAGCACGCCTGAACATTTTAAGAGGTTTCCAGGTGTAACATTTTATTTAGTATAATATTAAAGCTGACCATGACATTTTATTATTATATATGTTATTATTATAAATGTTCAGGCGTGCTATATTTTTTTCAATATTTTTGTTTAACTTATATAATATTTATATAATAATAAAATGTCAGTCAGCTTTAATATTATACTAAATAAAATTTTACACCTGGAAACCTCTTAAAATGTTTAGGCGTGCTATATTTATTTCAATATTCTTGATTTCTGGCTAATTTAAACAATGATTAAAAAACTGTTTTAGTATTATTGTGTAGTATTATTAGCATTATAGTATTATAGTAGTAGTATTATTGTGGAGTTTGGTTTTATGGTGTACGTGAGAGTGATCACACTCACTTACGTATTACCATAGGTATATAGAGAAATGTGTTCAAGATACACAGGAATCTTACGTTATGTATTTTCTATTTTGATGTATTTTTTATACTTTTTATTAAGTAAAGCCTTCCAAATCAAGATCAGGTTCTGATTGTTAAGTAACCATAATAAACAATCCTATTGTTATATGGTATTACGTTAATGTGTGAAGTTTGTTACTCTGAAGTAAAGCACACATTTATTTTAATAATTTACAAATAGTATCGACAAAAAATAAATATATACAAAAGTCTTACGTTGAATTATCCCAAAATAAATCATAAATACAGTTTAAAAATACATTTTACAAAGAACATTTGAAACTCTACTTCTGATAGTTATAGATCTGGGCTAGTATTGGACTTGAAATTCGATGTCGGTTGCCAACAAACAAAGTGCCTGCAGCAAGACAACTTCTGAGCCACTCAAACAAAACTTTCCTCAGTAAAGTTTCTCTATTGCACATTTTATTCTTGATCTAATAAACTGATACATACATAAATAAATATACTATTTAAATTATTAAAACGATATGATTTCAAATACAAATAATTGACATAAAGTTGTAATTGATTTATATACAATTATTTATGTGGTTTGTCTAAGAATAAAATATTTTTTACCATAATCTAGTATATAACTTTAGGATATGTCATATTCCATTATCAAGTTATGGATTATGGTAACAATTTGAATAAAAATTAAAATAACTATATTTAGCGTATTTACTTTTACTAACAATTATGCCAATCAATCTATATATATATTGTTTGTAAACGACCAAATAAAAAATACAAAACTATGTGGTAAATGTGGAATGTAAGGGCTCCATCTGATTTTCATGATTTTTGACTGGTCAATTCTAACCTCACAAAGATGAATCCATATAAATATTTTTATCGAAATACTCAACTCGAAAAATAAAAAATAACTTTTTTATACCAGAAACACAAAAACGATATCCATTTATTTCTATGACAAATAAAAGCTAAGTTTCTTATAGAATAGGCTAGGTTCAGTTTTTTGTTAAATATTGCTGATAGCATATTATTGGATGTTGGATAAGTTAAGGATGTTCATACAGGATGTTAATCGGTGCAAGGAATTTAGTGTTATACTTTTCCGAAACTGTTACTGACAAACTGTACACTATAGATTAACATAGAGCCTGCCTCACTAACACACATACAACTTGTTCCCCTCCCCTCCCTCACCCTACCTGTCTTCACCTACCCCGCCATGAAAACTGTACATAACTCCCTCATTCATATTAAACTCTAGCAATTAAGTTTTTACGAATTTACAATTTACTCTGTCAGCCAAAGATAATTGTACATATTTAAACTTATTATTCGAGCAGATGTCACTTGTTGAAAACTGTTCAGTACATTTGGTCCTCAAAATCAAATTCTAAAAATTTTAATAAAATATATACAATGGGTTCTTAATGATTTATGTACCTTGTAAAACTATATTAGCCACTTTAGCCTGCATAGCAAATATCTCATTGAAGATTGTTTTCCTTCAATACGTTTTCTACTTATAAGAAGAAAAAAACATTTAATTTCAAGCATGTTTTTGATCGAACCCCCTTAGGTTGATTCTGTTAAGTTGGATAGGTTGCATTGCGTTTTTAGGGTAGGTAAATCAATTTTTTTCATTTTATATTAGCTCTATAGAAAATTACCAGTAATTATTTACTTTTAGCAGAATAGATCTGATCAATTAACTAACTGTTATATTTTAAGAACAATAATTTTCATTTAATTAATGTATCAAAACTGACTTAATCGAAGAGCCCAAATCAGACAATTCATTTAAATGAATTTAGGTATTTAACCTGTAGAGACAATATCAAATAAAATGTAGATTATTATAGTCTATACTCTTATATTGTACGTTTATATTGTTAAAACTAATTATATTTCATGTTGTTCTGAAATTTATATTTCTGTTAAAACATATCTACCTTCTCATAAAACAATTTTATCCGTTTTATGTTGTCTACGAGAACTTAGTAGTATAAAACAATAACAATTTTGTACAATAAAAGTTATTCGTTATTGTAACATTCTCTAGAATATATTTCTTTATATTCTCTAGTTATTTTAAGCTAAATATTGGTTAAATTAGATTTGCTTGTCAAATCAAAGTGACAGAATATGAAAATCCATTAGTCCTTACCATTGTTAATTTAGCTTGTAGAACAATAAATGAAGATGACGTATTTCCCCATTCCATATATATTTACTAGAGGGAATAATTTTTAAAATATTCTTATTCAAGTAAAATAATTTTTTAAATTTCACTAAAGAATAAATTATTTCTATATTGTTCAGATATAATTAATTTTTGTAATGCTAATAATTCTAGTTCTTCCTTTAAAACGTATCAAGTCCATTTTTGGGTTATAATATACTGGACGAAGAGTCATACTAAAATCTAGTTCCACAGTAATGTATGTTAAAGAATTTTAATTTTCATAAAAGAGTAAGAAGACATATGAGAGTCAAGAAGATAAACAACTAATATTATAAACACTATTTGAGTTGTTTTGTCTTTGAGATGTGTGAATTATGTAGTTACTTCTCCTTTAAAACACATATGTGCATTCATGATTATTTACTCACAGGAACAGCTGTTACACCTGTTGAGCTAAATCGTTAAATGTTGAGTCATAAAGTTCAAGTATTCAAAAGATTACTTTAAACTATATTTATAGTACGATGTTAGTGATGTTTAGAGGTAAATAGCTGAATTTTGAATAATAAACTTAAAGTAAAAGCACAAAATGTGCATAATAAACATGTAGAGAAATCATATATTTAGTGTTATGTTTACACCTGTAGATAACGCGTAAATTTCTTGGTAGATATAAGGATATATCTGTAGATATAACGAGAAAATATTGTGAAGTTTAACAGGTAGTTTGTGTGTATGCCTTGGTCATATCTGTCACGTCTGCTCCAGTGACCCGGGTAATGATATCTGCTGAGTTTGTTTGTCAGACTAGTATATTTTAAACTAGCAACAATATAACCTAGTGGTATATAATGTCGACATTTATCACGTCCACTCCAGTGACCCGGGTCATGATATCTGCTGAGTTTGTCTGTCAGACCATTATATCGTATTGTAAACCTGCAACGAGGAAATATGTGAAATTGAAGGTAGTTTATGTGTATTCCAAGGGGTATTCCATGTCCACATTTATCACGTCTGCTCCAGAGACCCGGATAATGATATCTGCCGAGTTAGTCTGAAAGATCAATACATTTTAAACTAGCAGTAATTAAATATTCTGAAATGAACGTAGTTTGTGTTTCACTATATAGCCAAGTGGTATTCCACGTACACATCTGTCACGTCTGCTCAATGACCCGGATAATGATATCTGCCGAGTTAGTCTGAAAGATCAATACATTTTAAACTAGCAGTAATTAAATATTCTGAAATGAACGTAGTTTGTGTTTCACTATATAGCCAAGTGGTATTCCATGTACAACACATCTGTCACGTCTGCTCCAGTGACCTGGATAATGATATCTACTGATTTTGTGTGTCAGACTTGAGACCCATCCCCCAACCAAAGCTGGTAAGCGTGCCAACCGGGGGATGGCTCAAAACAAGTCGAGCGATGGGATCACGGGTGGCAGTTGGAGGGTCAAAATAACACTCGGCAGCTGAGCAAAACTAGATTTTATTTCCGATTAAACCAACAAAAATAGGCAGAAGGCCACAATATAAATTCTCACTTAAATAAATAACAACAAACACTAAAATTAACAAGATACTACACAATAATAACAAACGCTATCAATACCACAAACTCTACAAATACCAAAACTGCCAATAAACAACTACATGGCCTATCTGCAGCCTAGCCAGAGACACCCCAAACGTCAGCAAATTTTAAGCCCCAAATAAAAGTGAAAATTTAGAAAACTTCTGGCAAACAACAATTAAACCGGCAATTTAGCCCAAATCCCATAATTCCACCGGGCCAGGGAGTAAGCCGGAATCCCTGGGCAGCTCCGAATTAGAAGTTAAGTCAAGCACAATAATCCCCTTTTGGTGAAAGTTTAAAAATTAAATAATTTAAAAGAAAATATAACACGGTACCGTTCTAGTAAAAGTTCACTTCCAAACACCCCTAATACACTTAACAAAAATATACATAATAATCACTAGGCCTAAACATAACAATAAATAATAACAGAACAACCATAGGGATCTAACAAATATAAACTCTACAAAATATAACAACCAAATAAACTAATTAAACTAAATAACAATAAATATAATAAATATTAACATCCAAAAAAAAATTTTGTGTATTTTAAAGCTTTTCTTTTTTTCTTTTAATAAAAAAAAATATAAGTCCCCATGGCTGTTTCATCAATCACTTTGTCCCAGTTTTTAAGCCTAGGCCACATAAAGTTCCACAAATTTTTTTTCTTCTTTTTTTTTTTATTTCACTGCCCTTTTCTTTTTTGGTTTTTCTTTTTAGGAAATACATCATCAAAACCCCCAGCTCAGCCGCCGGGAAATAAAATGGAATACACTGACCTGAGGACAGGAGACTTATACCACAAAGATGTAGAGCGGGTAGCGGGCGCCTCCAGGCTCCAACATGGTCCTCAGGCCAGGCTAGCAGTGCAGAATGGTCGGCAATCCCCGGACGGCAGGCCGAGGGTGAAACGTCCTACTCAAGGACCCTGGACTGCAAGGCAACCACAGCACATCAAAAACAGTCCAGCCACAACAACAAAAATATCACACATAACAACCAAATATAAGGGTGCCTGATTTAACAAAACTTAACATGAAGAGACAAACAAGAACATGAGTGGAGCAAACCAGACAGTGAAAAATTAACTTTAGGCTATGAATAATTATGTAGGAAACTCAGATTTAAAACAAATTACAAACCAACAAATTATAAAAGACGTAATTACGTATATGGACTTAAAATGACAAACTGAAACTAGGCTATGGATACAGGGGCAAAATGTTATACATGAAAATCAAACTAAAGATAGGCTAGGTTATTGTCAATGAACAAAAATATGATATATCGGTAACTCCAACTGTAAAAAGGCTCAACAAAACATTATACAGAACTACGATTGACAATAAAGGCAGATATAAAAAGCATTAACGGTAATTAACTGTAACAAGTAACATGGAGCACATGGCTCAAACCTAGGTTAACAAAACTAGACAAAGAAAATACAAATTTAACAAAACCCTGAAAACACAACTAAGCCCGATTAATATTTTCAATGACACAAAAGTATTTTCACCAAAAGGGTGATTAGATATTAAAACTTACAGAATGAACACTTACGTTTTAGGAGCTCTAGCCTGGCATGGTAAGGAGGTTCGGCCGAGTAGAACTCTACTAGAACAATCTAGACTGATGGCCAACCTGACAGACGAAGGCCGGAACACGGAACGGACGGATCCGGGCCAACAGCCACCAAACTACGCGAATCGCCGGGCAAAAGCGAATCTCAGGCAGCCTGGCAGACAACGACGAAAAAAAACGTAATGTACCGGTCAAAGACCCGGTACAACCTCCCTCTGCAAACCTCAACACACCCAGGCAGGGGAGAACACTCGGTACCTCAGGGAACCAAACAGAAGACGAAGAAGACCTCCGAAGAGTGGTGTTCAAAGGACGTCCAAGAGAAACTGAGAGGGGAAACCCCTCGAACAGGGAGCAAACTACCCTGACTGTCGGGCCCGACAAGAAAAAAAGAGAGAGAGAGACTCTCTCAGAACAGCCACCTAGGGCGCAGAGGTGATCAATCTCTTTGCCCCAAGAAACCCCTAGGAACACCAACTCCTGGACCAACCGTTCCCCGGAAAGCCTTAAGCTGGGACACATGGGCCTTCCTGAACACCCTGCCTGACTGGGGATCAACCAGCAGAGCAGTCACCGGTGACAAAAACCTGTCGATGCGGTGGGGACCAGACCACCGATAGCACAACTTTGCAGCTCTTCGTTCCGCGGCCGAACTGACCGGGTGAGCCTGACAAAGAACCAGATCTCCAACCTGAAAAGGGTTAGGAGTGCGACCCTTATCATACCTCCTCCTAACTCTCTCTCTAGCACGTAGCAGGTTGCGCCGAGCAGCCCGCCACGTGGACACTACGTCAGTGGCACCTGGCATAGGTAGAAGATCCTCTAGCCTCCACAAGTTGGACAAAGGGTTGTTAGGAGGGTAGCCATGTAGAATCTCGAAGGGAGTGGCATTGTGACTCTCATGCTTGGAAGAATTGAAAGCAAGCTGGAGCCAAGAGAGACTCTCATCCCAGGTGTTCTGCTTCTCAGCATGGAAGGTAATAAGGGCAGACCGAAGATTGCGGTTGAACCGCTCTGCATGAGAAGGCTGTGGGTAATAAGGAGAGGTAGTCACATGCCTGATACCATTGCCAAAACAGAACCTACGAAACTCGTGTGAGGTAAACTGGCTACCGTTGTCGGACACAAGAGTGGAAGGCACACCAAAGTGCTGGAAGAGTTGGGACTGGAGAGCACGGATGGTGAGCTTAGCCGTGGCACTCCGAAGTGGGAAAAGCCAAACGAACTTCGAGAAAGCATCCACACAAACAAGTAGGTAGGAGCTACCTGACTTGCTACGGGGAAAAGGACCCACGTAGTCGATGAACACCTTCTCAAAAGGACAATCGGCCACCTCAGAAGATAACAACCCTAACCTTGCATTCTGACTAGGCTTGCTGAGAGAGCACAGGTGACAAGCCCGCACTCTGCCCGCAACATCCCGGTCCATGCCCTTCCAGATGAAGTACCTACGAATCTTAGCGATGGTCTTATGAATGCCAAGATGACCGCCCACAAGAGAAGAGTGATAATATTGAAAGACCATCGGTACTAGATGACTAGGCAGCACTACACGGGGTTCACCCCTCTGTCGAGGACGGCAACAGAGTACCCCTTTGGACAGAAAATAGGGAGGGTGGGCACCTCCCTCTTGAAGCTCACCTAAGATGACTGACAGCTCAGGATATTTCTGCTGATGGGACAGTAGGTCGTCAAAAGCCAGAGGAAAATCCAGAAGAACAGCACCACACTGAGCAACAGCCTCAGTCGGTGGATCACTGGGTTCGTGGTACATGCGGGAAAGAGCATCCGCGATGACATTCTGGGTACCCCTAAGATGTTGGACTCGGAACTTAAAAGCAGAAATTTTGACCACCCAGCGACCAATTTTCCCGAGCTGTCGGGGATGGGCAAGAAGCCAAGATAGTGCCTGGTTGTCCGTCTCCAGCAAGAACTCAGCGTGTTCCAAGAAACGCCGAAACTTGTCCGTACCAAAGACAACAGCCAGACACTCTAACTCATAGATGGAAGAAGCTTTCTTTTCCTGGTGAGACAACGTCCTCGAAGCAAAAGCGATGGGCTGCCTGACCCCATCAAACTCCTGAGAAAGAACAGCAGCAATGGCGAAGGAGGAGGCATCAATCAGTCTGAAGAATAAATTCTCTGCTAAAGTCAGGCATACGCAGGACAGGAGGTTGCATGATAGCCTCCTTGAGAGCATCAAAGGCAGTCTGCTGAGCTTGGCCCCACACAAAAGGGACACCTTTCTTTCGCAGCTCGTTCAACGGGGCAGCAAGCTCGGCCACGTAAGGGATGAAGCGACGGAAAAAAATTCACGATCCCCACAAAACGGGCAATCCCCTTGGCATCTCTGGGAGGAGGAAAATCCCGAATGCCCTGGGTCCTCGCAGGATCTATGCAGACGCCTCGAGAAGAGATAAGATGACCCAGAAAAGAAATCTCAGGACGAGCAAAAGTGACTTTCTCTGGATTGACGGTAAGGCCAGCTGATTTAAGGCGACAAAGAACTTCCTCCAGATGTTGCATGTGTTCCCCGAAAGTCTCACTGTAGACAAGAAGGTCGTCCAGGTAATTGAAGACAAACTTGAACTTCACATCATGGAAGATGGAATCAAGCAAACGAGTAAGAGTCTGGGCACCCACAGCAAGACCCATAGGAACCCTAGTGAACTGGTAAAGATTCCAGGGAACACAGAAGCTAGTCATAGGCCGTAATTCCTTCTTCAATGGAATCTGATGGTAGGCCTGGTTCAAATCGAAACACACTGAAAAACTTAGCCTTACCGAACCAATCAAATGCAGAATGCAAATCAGGCAGAGGTACCGAGTCAATAGCGACCTTAGCGTTGAGCCTCCGATAATCCATCACAAGCCTAGACTTACCATTAGGCTTGGGCACAAGAAAAGCTGGACTGGCATAAGCAGAACGAGACGGTTCAATCACACCCTTGCTCAGAAGATCCTCAATCATAGCCCTCATAACCTCCATCTTTGGGGGAGCAAGTTTGTACGGATGACTTCTAACTGGCTGAGAATCGGTGAGGTGGATCTCATACTCCAGAAGAGAAGTGACCCCAAGCTCAGCCGTAAGCACATCAGGAAACCGCAAACACAGCCTCCTAATGGCCTCCGCCTGCTCAGGGGGGAGATGACCAACTGGATCCACCTTGGGTTGTTCGGGCTCACAACCCACCTCTCTGACTGCAGGAGGGCAGTCAGAATCACCTACTAGAGGCACCAAAACTCGCCGATTAAAATTGAAAAACATCTGGCGCTTCTGGAGGTCAAGCACCATACCACTCTTAGAAATAAAGTCTGCCCCTAGGATACAAGAAACCGCCAGGTCCTTGGCAACAAGAAAACCCCACATCCAGGAAAATCCTTCAATCTTAAAATGGAAAAACGCCTTCAGAAGAATAGGTAGAGGAGTTTGGGATGCCGTCCAGCAAGTAATAGAAGAGGGCTCGGTGTGCCTGACAAGTCCTAAAGCGTCAAGGGACTCAAAAAGAGAAAGGCTGATGATACTGCATGCCGAACCAGAATCAAGAAGGGCTTGACACACCGTACCACCAAAAGAAACAAAAACGCCAGGACACACCAAGGTGACCGCACTAAGTCCCAGGGAAGCCATGCCAGCAAGGCCCGAAAAATCCCCGACACTCCTGCTATGGGCACGTGTCAAAGGCAAATGGCCACGGTCACTCGCAACAACGCGGGGAGCTACTGTGGAGGCAACCCCCCGCGCTGAGCGTTTCCCGCCCCACGACCTCGAGCACGTGGACAGTCACGACGAATGTGACCAGGCTGGCCACAAGCAAAGCACACAACAGGAGGCCGAGAACCACGACCCTCCACTGGCTGACTCACACCTAAAGACATAGCCGGTCGACGGGTGGGGAGAGCACGATGACTCTCATGATCCCTCCCTTGCTGGTCTGAGAACTGCACGCTGCGCGAAACATTGCACAGCTGATGCAGCTCCCGAAAAGTCGAAGGAACACCAGCAAAAACCAATCTGCACCGTTCTTCGGGAGAAATGCCATCCAGGATGACACGAACGGTGTCAGCTTCAGAAAGTGTGAGGCGCAACGCTTGACGAGCTTCCTTGACTGAAGAGACATAGGCTGCCAGAGACTCGCCCCTACCCTGCGACCGATAAAATCTGTCCATGACCATCCTCTCCCTGAGTCGAATGGGAAGAAACGATGACAGCAACTCTCGATGGAACGAGTCCACCGAGGCATCACTGGCCAAGACAGAACTCAGCAACTCCCCAACGGGACCTCTGCAATACGGGAAAATCAGACGAAGCAAGTCCCCAGCCTGCATGCCGGGCATCTCACTAAGTCTGAGAAAGGCCACCAGAACGTGCCACCAGAAGAAGCTCCTCAGGATCCATCCCATCGATCACAGGGAGATTCTGGATCATGGGCGTGAGAGGGTTAGGTAGCTTGTGGTAGCTCAGCTGCAGAAGAGAAGGAGAACCCAAAGAAGCAGTAGGAACGGCAGCTGGAGCCGAACCACAAGCGACCTCAACAGAAATGCCTGCAGGCTCAGAAGGAACCTCAGGCACAGTGAGAGCCATTGTCTCAGCCTGCGGCCTCGACACATTAGGCGAAAGCGCGAAAGTAGGCCGCTGACCCAGACCCGTAGGAGTCGTGGACCCGGAGAGTGCCTGAAAAATCTCATCCAGCCTAGACACACTCTCCAAGATCCACGCCCTATCTGACGGCTCCAACCCCGGTGCCCAGTTGACCAGCCTTAAACGGGCAAGCAGATGCCCCAAACGTGCAAGACGGCAGGCCCGGTCACGACCTACTGGAGGTTCAAACTGCAGATCTTCCAAAACCCCTTCCCAATCTTCCACCTTACGTTTACAAACAGCCAACTCTTCACCAACCTCCAGTAGATCAGACCAATCCACCGCC
The DNA here is from genome assembly GCA_035578905.1 of Stictocephala bisonia. Classification (NCBI taxonomy): domain Eukaryota; kingdom Metazoa; phylum Arthropoda; class Insecta; order Hemiptera; family Membracidae; genus Stictocephala; species Stictocephala bisonia. The sequence goes on along the minus strand of JAQJVL010000162.1, from coordinate 483,239 downwards.
GTACCCGCGGACAACTGCTCCCGCAGCACCCTCCGGAGATTCAGAACATCACCCTCCGGAGTCACACCCAGCGACCTCAACTCAAATATCAACTCCTCCTTGACTAGGAGCGCAACATTCTGCAGATAGGCCATCTCTAACGCAACAATTCTCAACAATATACACAAAAAAAAAAAAAAACGACAACTCCAGGGTCCAAGACGAACAAAACCCTCAGCCTACCGAGCCACTGCCGACCACTCCAATCTACCCATGGAACCCATCCAACAAAGTAACCAAGCGGATTGCCTAGGTTTTTATTTATTTTTTTTATTTTTTTTATATATATATATAAGTTAAATTATTTGTTTGGTTTTCTAAATGTTTTTCTTTTTAAATAATTATTTATTTGTTTCCTTTTTTTTTATACAATACCAAGACACCTTGACGGTAGGTCGGCCAACCATGGCCTACTAACTGGCAAACACCCAACGTCAACAACCAAGAGAGAAATTTTTTTTTTTTAGGCAACCACGCTCTGCTACCAATTGAGATCCATCCCCCAACCAAAGCTGGTAAGCGTGCCAACCGGGGGATGGCTCAAAACAAGTCGAGCGATGGGATCACGGGTGGCAGTTGGAGGGTCAAAATAACACTCGGCAGCTGAGCAAAACTAGATTTTATTTCCGATTAAACCAACAAAAATAGGCAGAAGGCCACAATATAAATTCTCACTTAAATAAATAACAACAAACACTAAAATTAACAAGATACTACACAATAATAACAAACGCTATCAATACCACAAACTCTACAAATACCAAAACTGCCAATAAACAACTACATGGCCTATCTGCAGCCTAGCCAGAGACACCCCAAACGTCAGCAAATTTTAAGCCCCAAATAAAAGTGAAAATTTAGAAAACTTCTGGCAAACAACAATTAAACCGGCAATTTAGCCCAAATCCCATAATTCCACCGGGCCAGGGAGTAAGCCGGAATCCCTGGGCAGCTCCGAATTAGAAGTTAAGTCAAGCACAATAATCCCCTTTTGGTGAAAGTTTAAAAATTAAATAATTTAAAAGAAAATATAACACGGTACCGTTCTAGTAAAAGTTCACTTCCAAACACCCCTAATACACTTAACAAAAATATACATAATAATCACTAGGCCTAAACATAACAATAAATAATAACAGAACTTAACCATAGGGACCTAAAAAATATAAACTCTACAAAATATAACAACCAAATAAACTAATTAAACTAAATAACAATAAATATAATAAATATTAACATCCAAAAAAAAAAATTTTGTGTATTTTAAAGCTTTTCTTTTTTTCTTTTAATAAAAAAAAATATAAGTCCCCATGGCTGTTTCATCAATCACTTTGTCCCAGTTTTTAGACCTAGGCCACATAAAGTTCCACAAATTTTTTTTCTTCTTTTTTTTTTTATTTCACTGCCCTTTTCTTTTTTGGTTTTTCTTTTTAGGAAATACATCATCAAAACCCCCAGCTCAGCCGCCGGGAAATAAAATGGAATACACTGACCTGAGGACAGGAGACTTATACCACAAAGATGTAGAGCGGGTAGCGGGCGCCTCCAGGCTCCAACATGGTCCTCAGGCCAGGCTAGCAGTGCAGAATGGTCGGCAATCCCCGGACGGCAGGCCGAGGGTGAAACGTCCTACTCAAGGACCCTGGACTGCAAGGCAACCACAGCACATCAAAAACAGTCCAGCCACAACAACAAAAATATCACACATAACAACCAAATATAAGGGTGCCTGATTTAACAAAACTTAACATGAAGAGACAAACAAGAACATGAGTGGAGCAAACCAGACAGTGAAAAATTAACTTTAGGCTATGAATAATTATGTAGGAAACTCAGATTTAAAACAAATTACAAACCAACAAATTATAAAAGACGTAATTACGTATATGGACTTAAAATGACAAACTGAAACTAGGCTATGGATACAGGGGCAAAATGTTATACATGAAAATCAAACTAAAGATAGGCTAGGTTATTGTCAATGAACAAAAATATGATATATCGGTAACTCCAACTGTAAAAAGGCTCAACAAAACATTATACAGAACTACGATTGACAATAAAGGCAGATATAAAAAGCATTAACGGTAATTAACTGTAACAAGTAACATGGAGCACATGGCTCAAACCTAGGTTAACAAAACTAGACAAAGAAAATACAAATTTAACAAAACCCTGAAAACACAACTAAGCCCGATTAATATTTTCAATGACACAAAAGTATTTTCACCAAAAGGGTGATTAGATATTAAAACTTACAGAATGAACACTTACGTTTTAGGAGCTCTAGCCTGGCATGGTAAGGAGGTTCGGCCGAGTAGAACTCTACTAGAACAATCTAGACTGATGGCCAACCTGACAGACGAAGGCCGGAACACGGAACGAACGGATCCGGGCCAACAGCCACCAAACTACGCGAATCGCCGGGCAAAAGCGAATCTCAGGCAGCCTGGCAGACAACGACGAAAAAAAACGTAATGTACCGGTCAAAGACCCGGTACAGACTATTATATTGTAAACCTGCAACGAGAAAATATGTGAAATTGAAGGTAGTTTATGTGTCATTATTTAACCAATTTGTATTCCATGTCCACATCTGTCACGTCTGCTCCAGTGACCCGGGTAATGATATCTGCTGCATTTGTCTGTAAGACCAGTATATTTTAAACTATCAGCGATTAAATATTGTGAAATGATGGTAGTTTGAGTGTCACTACATAACCAAGTGGTATTCTATGTCCACATCTGTCACGTCTGCTCCAGTGACCCGGCTAATGATATCTGCTGAGTTTGTCTGTCAGACCATTATATTGTAATCAGCAACGATAAAATATGTGAAATTGAAGGTAGTTTGTGTGTCACTATATAACCAAGTGGTTGGTATTCCATGTCCACATCTGTCACGTTTGCTCCCGTGACTCGGATAGTGATATCTGCTGAGTTTGTTTGTCAGACCATTATATTGTAAACCTGCAACGAGAAAATGTGTGAAATTGAAGGTAGTTTGTGTGTCACTATATAACCAAGTGGTTGGTATTCCATGTCCACATCTGTCACGTCTGCTCCACTGACCCGGGTAATGATATCTGCTGCGTTTGTCTGTAAGACCAGTATATTTTAAACTAGCAGTGATTAAATATTGTGAAATGATGTTTTGTGTGTCACTATATGACTAAGTGGTATTTTATATTCACATCTATCACGACCACTCCAGTTACCTGGCGAATGATATCTGTCAGCAGAAGACAAGTAAACTAACAACGAAGAAATATTCTGAAACTGAAGGTAATCTGTGTGTCACTATATAGTCAAGTGGTATTCCATGTACACATCCATCACGTCTTCTGTAGTATAAATTTAACTAAATAAATATTTATACTAGAGAATAAATAAATTTAGGTAGCATTAATGCTTCCTATATATGTGTATGTGTGATAATCAATATGTAATTGATTATCAATTGCTAGTTTGTCAACATGTTTACACCTCCAGACATGCTTTGAAAAAAAAACATTATTAAGCAGTTTTCCGAAGTTTTTATTTTCATTTATTCCAATAACATTTGTATCATCACTAAAAATGCCTAAAAATAATTGTCAAAACCATTAAATGAAGAATATTAAACGTGTAGCTATTGACTAAGTAGATTAAACCAATGCTTTTAACTAAGAAAAACAACTAAATTTATTAAACTATTTATTTTTTACCAATGAACATGAGTTTACATACTCTATAGTAAACATGTGAAACAATGACATGAATCAATAGTGACAAAACACGAGGAAAATTAGTTTGCAGTGCCTGGTGTTTGTTTAGTTCTGTGTTGTGATAGAACATTGTTATTCTCCGATTGCAACAACAATGAACATAGATGAACACATTGCAATCATTCAAAACACACACGTTTAAAGAGGCAAACATAATATAGTTTGTTCACACAGTATTAATTTGTTGAGGGGATCATACTCTATAGACAAGTAAATGTCAAATGATATGAACCATCTTGACCACTCCTTAATTGTAAAACAAGTGGACGTTTCACTACACTTTTATACCAATTTGCTTATGAAACTAGATCTCTTTTACCATAATATTTTCAAAATCTACTAAACGTTTATTAGCAGGAAAATAAATCTAAATACGAAATGAATAATATATTAATTTACAATTAAAACTATCTATGTTGTTTTATAATTAAGATGGATTGTAGTATTTATTTTCTAAATGCATGAATTTATTCTTTGAAAAAAGTAATTTTGGTTATTATTATTATTATTATTATTATTATTTTTTTTATCTTACTCAGTCATAACATATCCATAAAGTGAATGTCTAAATAATAGTAATTGTATACTACTTGTTATATAATTACTTATATGACATGTTTACACCTTAGTGATATATCCTCAGCTTGTTCACAGTCATGAGACGCCGACATATATGAATGATTACTTGAGTGAAAGATAAATTTGAATGAACCATGTAGTCTCGTTACTAACTGAGTTTTATTGTTCCTCAGATAGGGCGAGGGTGATTTACAGTATTAATAGACGAATAGCCAGGAATACAAGAGACCTAAAGTTTTACATAGAATCCGAACCATATAGTATTGGTCTGGCTAATTCCCCAAACTAATACTAATTCTCGCCTTTACTCAATATACGGACACTAACTATTTCAATCAATAGTGAACATTTGGGTGTGTGTCAAATACTATTAATTAAAAATATTCCAATACATCTGTTTTGTTATGTAATTTGTTACGAACGTACTATATATCAGTATTTTGCTTTGTTGCAATCGTATGACCGAATGCTTTTTACGTCAAACAATACTATTTTTATCTATAATCACTAATGAGTAAAATATTCATTTTTTAAATATATATATATGTTTCAAAGCTTTTAAAAATTATTCGATATTTTTAGTTATTATGAAATGAACAAAGAAAAATCTCTTATACAGCAAATGGTTGTGCACGAACAAACGTTTTCTCTATCCAAAATCAGGTTATCACTTGGCAAAGCACCAACAATAGAAGCCTGTCACACAAACGGATTACGATCTGTGAGAGCTAAATGCAAATTTCTAACCACATGAAAAAATAAATCCTTTCAGGTTCATTAAAATCTCTCTTTTTTACATAGAGAGATTTTTGTCCGTGATTTTATACATAATCAACTCCCTCCCCAGACCATTTACGGGTGTGTGGGGGGGGGGGACGGGTCAATAACACCGAATGAGTAAAGTTACGACAGGTTCCACAACTCCTACGCACACGCCCACACAATTAAATAATGTCGAGGTAGGCACGCAAAGCACGCAGGGGTGTCCCCTAGATAGATTTATTAAACTTATAAGTGCTTATTTTGGGTCATCTTAAACGTTATTGAATCGGCGAATACACCTCCTGTCTTAAGGAAAAGTTAGTATAGAACTAAGTAGTCTTCATATGACTTCAGTACAGTAACATTGATTACATTAAAAAAAAACTGCATCGCATTGTCAGTTGTTTTCTACTAACTTATATAAATTAACTAATTTTAAACAAATCTTTTCTACAGAATAAAAATAAATTCTTAAAACACTTAAATATAATTTCGAAATTACTAACTGATCCAGAAATGCCTTATACTTATACAGAAATTCAACAGAGTAATAAAAACTTAAGATTGCTGGAAGGTACAACAAATATAGTGGATTTAAAAGTTATAATTTAACAATTGTAAAGATTATTTATTTATAATTTATAATTATTGACAAGTTGTATATATTGATACGGTGTTGCAGTCAGTAAAAAATTTAGTCAGTAAAAACATTCCCAAAGGGGATTTTGGAAATAATATTCAGGCATAATATATTTAGATGTATAACTGAAATAAACCTTTTCTAGGTCATCAGTAGAACTATTTAAGAGTGGCAGTTCCTAGTATATACTTTTGTAATCTTGTATCAGTAAGAACGTCTAATTGTTCTGGATTTATTTTCCGTATAATCCCTTGAATGTAATGCTAGTAATTGTTTAGGTATGATACAAGTTAATTAATATAAATTATTAATTGATAAAAATTATCTTACAATAATTGCAATCAGCTCAGAATGTTTAGCTTTGTTTAGGTTACTAAACACCCTAAAAATGATCAGTTATAAAAGCGACATATACGACAACATTGATTCATCTATTTGCAACAAACTGAATATATATTAATTAATATTACATATTCAATGTAGTTAACTTATTTTACTAATGTTACAACATTTATGTTTGAAATATTTCCCAATATATAACTCAATTGTTGTTATGTTTAACAACAAAAAATGTTTCAGTTTAGAAAATATATTTTATCAGTGATTTTAATAATAAAAGAATATTATACGTTTAAAAATGCTTATTTTATTCACAGATAACAATAATAGATATCATAATTTCCTTGATTCTTGCTGTAATTCTTTCTCTAATGTCTCACCCAAGCTAAGTTACCAGTTTATCTTCTCTAACCCAATCCTTCCCTATGACTGATGTAGACCGTTTATATGTGCCCATCATATACCAATTCTTTAAGCTGCGTGTACTCAATTCTTTCCTTCGATAATATTCATAACAAATTAAAATGTCATTTTGTAGTCTGATTTGTTTTTAAAAAGTTGTCACATTTATTCATCAGTTGAAAAAATATATAATGGGTTGCATATTTCACTACCTTCTGTAAGAATAAGACAAATTTTTAAACCAAAGCATTTTTAATATGCATAATATATTAATTTATATCAGAAATAAGGAAACACATTAAAATTCACCTTTGGAGAAGATTTTATATGAACTAACAATTTTAAATAATTTTAATGCACCAAGTTAGGTAGGCCTAAATATACATAACATATACCATAACAATGTAATACTAAATATCAGTATATATATATATATATATATATATATATATATATATATATATATATATATATAAGTAAAATGTTGGCCAGTAATTGCCATTAAATTGTAAAAAAGAACAACAAAGATAGTGGATAGAATATTAATAAATTAAATTACAATACGATGCGTTGAAAATAATATTTAAAAAAGGAGTCCAAAATAATTGGGTAGCATCAATTAGAAAAAAAACAAGAGCTTAATCAACTTCTTCACCTAACGTTAATTAGTTTATTGTTTTCAGAAAGTTTAACTAGAATAATTTAATGTATGGACTTAATAACATCGAATGAAACCTATATAGAATGCTTTTAAAATAATCACTGTTCAATCTATTTACATTGTTATTTTATAATCACAATTTAAAAAGTTAAAATGGGTTCTGAACTTATTTTCAAATAACATAACTATAAATGTTAGAAATAAGAGAAAGTAAAAGTAAAAAAAATATTATAAACATAAAACGAAAATTAATGCCATAATGTCTTTACCTCCAGTGTTCTGCATTGAGTTTTCCGTCCATTTCTAAGATTTCCATTTTATGATAGTTTAGTAGAAATCAGTTTTTTTTATAACAAATAAATTTACTTAAACTAATTTAACACAAAACAGTGTTCATAATTAAACCATCGTAAACATTAAAAGATGATATAAGTACTATTATGGGTAAAATATCAAATTAAGTCTTTGCACAAAAAAAAAAGTATTATTATTTGTCTTAAAATATCAGCAAAATTAAATAGTTGTTTTCATTTAAATATTACAAAAGTAGTCCCAAAAAATGTGTCATTCTACTTTGCGTAAAATTATGACGCAGTAAATAAACTCACTGCGAGGGGAATTTCGTTCGATACTTACATCTGTAAAAATATCTCATTTTAAAGTAGAGACGCTGGATTGTTAGAGTTCCTTGGCTCACTGCCAGCTATGGATACATTATTCATATGCAAATTCAAGGCAAATCAATAACTTTCAAATGCAATAGACCCGCAATGTACCACTTTTCAAAACTCTCCTTTCTTTGGAGTTGCTTTGTTGCTTAACATTGGACTCAGAATAATATATTGATAAGTTATGTTCAATAAAGTGTACTTATTATTATTAGTGAGGTGAAATACTCTGTTTAGGCATTTTAATTTGAGAATTCGTAATTTTTTTCTTGTATTAAAGTGTAAATTTTTTACTAGACATTGAATACATTTAAATCAGGTTATTTTGGAAATAATATTCAGGACAATACTTCTTTTTCGAGTCGCACCTCTTAATGTATCACAAGCAATAATTAGAATGTAAATGATATTATTTGCAATACTTGATCACTGAAAAATATTTACGTTTGATGTTCAAGTTGATTTGAAGAACGGTTTTTTTTATACGTTTAATTCAATTATTCTGTTCTAAAGTGACTTGTTCAATTTTTTTCTTACATTATGTCTTTATTGATATTTATGTTAATCCTGTTTACATGGTATTATAGTACTAAACAATTAAGTTAATATATTTAACTGCTTAAAATAGAGTATATTAAAAACAATCATGTGATTCAACTCCAATTTTGATTTAAAAGGGTGAAATGAATAAAAGTATGTACATCCATTTTAAAGAATAATTTTTTCGTAGTAAAGGATTTGTTATGATGTTTTCAAGACACGGTTTATTTGGTCACAAAAACATTTATATATAAAACATAATATATATATGAAACATTTAATAAAACATAAAAACTTATAGAATGTTATTCATTATTATTAAACAACACAATTGACTACAAATTAATCAAATTTTCGCTTATTTTTAAGAATCCGTAAAGTTTTCATGAAAAACAAAACTGTTATCTTAGTTATTTTTTAAGAACACACCACATTATATTTTGTATAGAAAAAATGCATGTGTACTATCAATATTTTTATACATTTATAATTTAAATTCAAATAATTGAATAACAAGATTTTTTCTAAATTGAATATTCAATAAATAAGCTATAAATTAAATATATGTAAATTCAATTATATCCAAAAGAAAATAATTATCTTAGACATCTTTTTTAACTATATCGATTTTAAAATCTTAATACTTGTAGATTTTTTAACAATGTTTATCCAAGCAGGAATCGTATTATTTCTTGTAATAAGAATGTTTGCTAAATTGAATTAAAATCATATGCTATTAAATAAATACACGCTTATTAAATTACTTAAAGATGAAAATACTTACCTTACACTTTTTTCAATCTTATCGATTTTAAAATCTTAATCCTTGTTGGTTTCTTTAAACAAAGTAAGCTCTATGTAAGCCGAAATCGTATTAATTCTAGAACATAATAGTAAATATAATATTATTTCCATAAATAATTTTGCATGATACACTGTAAGTTGTCTATTATAGGCCTATACAAATAAATCATTACTCAGAGAGTGAGCAAACAAGTGTTATATTTTTGGGTTGTTTCTAGTAAAGTAATTCTAACAAACTGTATATTTTCTTAAGAAAGTGTATCTTTTTCTTTGATGATTTTTCTCAGTTTTCAAAACTATTTTTGAAAGATAGATATGTAAATGAAAATTACATATATATTAAAATTTATTTGCTATTATTTTACAATTATGGAAATTTCAATTAAGGATTGAATTTATATAATTTATTTATTTGTTCACATAAATGCGATTTAAAGAAAGTTGTCAAAATATTTTTTAAAATATTGGGTATATTCAGGATATTAATTAGTTGACCAAAAACTATAAATACAAAGTTTGCACGTATTATACCGTACTAAATTATGTCTACTTATTATGTAATTTTGTTTTAAATTATTTAATTTTATTTACCTTTTTATGTACATTCTGAAATGCTTATTTAAGTAATGATTCAGGAAACTGAGATTTATAATAAAATTGTAGAATTTAATGTTTTCGAAAAGTGTGTTTTTTTTAAACATTAGATGGTATGGAAGCTCAGAGGATAAGGACTGTAACGGATAAGTTCCAAGGTCGAATCTTCAACTGAGCTAACAGTCGGTACTTAACACCCATGTAAACTGGTGAGTGAAGTTTTAACGTTTCAAAATACAAGTAAAGTATTAAATAAATTGCATGTATAGTCATCATACACACTTCCAATAGTTTCCATTGATATTTAAAATCAATTCATTGTAATTAGCCATATAAATAATATATTGTAAATATTATGAGGCGTAAAATATAGACTTACCTATTATATTTAAAGTGAACATAATGCAATATATTATTACAAAATATTTATAGTTATTGTTTAGTAATATTATTAAGAGAGGTTAAATACAGTAACAGTAAATTTTCACCCTAATTTTACATCAATACAAAAGTATTTCAATTAACTTTATTCTACTCTAACTTTATTTCTACGAAGTTAAATCATTTATGAGCACATAGATAGAAGTCCCATCCAATGTAAAGTTGTTGTTTAAAATTATCAGAAGTTTTTTCCTATTAGATTTAGGTTTATATAATCAAGAGTTCCATAAAAATACGTGAGCAGTGATGTCATTATAGGTATGTTTAAAAAGTTGACTGAACAAATAGTGTTCGTCAGTGATTTAGTTAAAGGTTTGAAAAGTTAACATTATTCTAACAAATAATCACAAATAAATTATTCTATCATCATTGAAACATATTTTTAACCTTAAAACAACATTTTAATAACAATTTATTTAGACTGCTTACTAGAATTAACAAGACTGCTATTCAATACGTTCCTCTACGTTGTATGAGTGGGCGCAAGCCGATTCAGGTTCGATTCCCAGTGTACCCAGAATATTTTTTATCTCTTTGCTTTTTTAGGACATCACGTTTAACGCGTTGGTACAACGAGCTTACAATTCAAAACTGGACTCGTCTAAGAAGGCTATGGGAATGGTGGGACGTTCACCGTTAAATCACTTCCAGTTCTTTGGTTAGGTTAAGTTAGGTTTATGTTAGGTTTGATTATGTTATTTATGGTTAGGTTATGTTATGTTTGGTTAGGTTATGTTATTTTTGGTTACATTACGTTCAGTTTGGTTATGTTAGGTTAACCTAAGTTATGGTTATGGTAGTGAATTAACAGGAAATATCCGAACTGTGTCTTAATTAGGAGTTTTTTCCCTATAAAATCCACATGATTATTATGTTTTCTTACGTCGAATAGTTCATGTTATAAACGGTGTTCAATGTGATGCTATATTTATTGTCTTGATTCTAGTAAATCGTAAACAATACGAGATAAAAGGAAATGAGACAAGTTAAATCCCATGAGCAAGGGATTAACCAAGACTAATGACCATTAGCAAGCAAGGCATCTGGGAATAACCGAATACTTTACAGCAAACGAGCTGAAAAGTTCTAACCCCATTAAAATTTTGTATTTGAACAACTAAAATCTAGCTAAAACTAGTTGGATTTTGTACATTAAAATATATTCAAGAATATTTTATGTGTGATTATTTTATGATAAGCTAAAAAAAGCACAAAAAATAATGAGAGAATGAGACACATAAGGTGGTTTTATAAGCATATCACATTTTACCTTGTTATTTTTAACTCTCTATAAAATATAGGGATCTTTTTCGTTAATTCACTACCACAACCGTAACTTAGGTTAACCTAATCTAACCTAACCACAACCATAACTTAGGCTAACCCAACATAACCAAGCCAAACATAATATAACATAGCTAAACCTAACAGAACCTAACCAAACCTAACATAAATAAACTTAACATAAACAAACCAAACCTAACATAACTAAACCTAACTTAACCTAAACAAACTTAACATAACATAACCAAACTTAACATAACCTAAACATACCTAACATAACCTAACCAAACCTAACATAACATAACCAAACTCAACATAACCTAACCAAAACTAGAATAACCTATACAAACATAATATAACCTTACTAAAGTATTGGTAGTGAATTAACGGAAACAGCCCAAATATCCATTACAATTTATTCACGTAAATTTAAAAATTTCTTAAATATATTATCAAAAAGAAGAAATAATTTAACACCATCCAATGAAATTCTTTACGGTACTTTTTTTATTAATTTATTATATAGATTAATTGGTTACACATAACAAATTTTTTCTAAATATTTTATATTTCAATTTCTAATCTTAAGCCATTTTCTACCGTAAATAGTATTAACTACATAACATTTTGCACATAAAATATTGTCTTAAAACACATCACTATTTTAAATATGTGTGGTATATAATTTTTTCTCAATCATATACTTACGTACTTTAAATATCAATTACATTTTTCAACTATGGGTTGGAAATTCGCATTAAAAATGCTTAACAAACCCTTAGATATATTTTCTACAGTTGTGAAGACAGACAACACCTATTGGTCGGATCTCCAAGTTCTCTGAGGCCAAATTGTTACCAAATTTCTACTATATGACCACTCCTGACCCCTCGTTATTTCGTCCGAGCCGCTAACAATTTGAACTTCCACAATATGAACTGATGCTGTGATTATCAAGTTAGTTTATTACAGCAGTGTCCTCAACTTATTGCTTTTTACAAACAATATATTTTAAGAACAATTAACTTTCGTTAAGTTATTGTTAGAGATATTTATTTCATATACTCATATTTAATAGGAATTTTGTTTATTTGAGTGAGTGAGCGTATGGTAACTAAGATCATAAGTTGGACAAACTCATTATATTTATACTATAGAGTGTCACTGAACAAATCTATAAATGTAAGGATTAAAATAAAACATTTGGAGTTGAACATTTGAAACTGACCGAACGAGTTGAATATCCAGACAAATTTGAGATTAGGTGTAGAATTCCAATATTAAAAGATTTTCTTCTTCACACCTTTCTTATAACGCCCTGAATTGCATTAGTATACTAGAAAATACATAAGGAAGTGAAACGACATTTATGTATACGTTATAGCACTAATTAGCGCAATTAATTGGCATTTATTTCATACACTCTTAATAGGTTTATCTGCAATTGTGTGGGACGAATGTTAATGAAGTCTTTTCATTCTTAACTGACGTGATTAAAAAGTTTAAACACTTTTTTTTGAGGTACTATGTCAGTTGACAGCGTAATTTAAGTAATAAATAAAGTATAATATAAGTTTTAATGCAACATAAATCGGTATTTTTAATTAATTGTGATATTATTATGGGTACGTACTGTTTGTTTTATAATTGGTATTTGATAATCTGCTAAACAACGGTGATTAAGTGAAAACGTTCTATGTACAATATCATAATTATTACTTACTTAAAAATATTATATTAACTATAAAAGCCACATCCACAATGAGCGAGTGTGTGACGAACTGACTTGCCAAATATTTGTTGCATGTTTGACAAACATTGGTGTTTGGTAACTGGTGTTTGTAGTTTTCTCTTTGTGGCTGCACTACAAAAAATATGGGGAGGGGACAAAGGATGCAGAATTTCTTTTAACACATTGTACTAAATATAATATATGAAAGATTTATGTATTTTGGCGTACAAGAACAAAATTACGAAATCTCAGACATAATATATAACGACCTCATTATATAATACACTCACTTAACATAATATTGGCATACTTTCAACATTGTTATGAGCCTCAAAACTTATACTATATGCTCAAAATTTAAATGAATCGTAACACATAAATTCACGTCTCATGTTAAGTCATAAAACATGTTAGACGATAAAATAGAAAGGTTAATATTATGCAGTTAATAATGATTACCTCTTAATCATAAGGGATTCATTAAATGCTATTATATTAATTTAATGGTTAATGGGGAAATTTCACCAACATTAAAAGATCAAATGTAATACAGTAATAACATATAGCTTTCTGAGTGTAGTTAGAAGACACTACCCAATATCAGCCAATTGTATTGACACTGCAATTTAACACGCTGTTAAGTTTAATATTTTATCAAAGCTATTATATGGGTATAAAAATAATAATTTATGCTTGCTAATTTTTTATTATAGTAAAGAACTAAACACCCGTAAATAATTCTACTACCATCTTAGAATTCTATCATACACGACTTAGTAATACATAAATATAAATTGAAGAGGATATTGCTTGTAGTAATGATAAAATTGCTCAGAATGAGTGTGAGAAGTAGGAATTTTTTCATTCATAGTACACTAGGAGAAACACCTGCACGCTTCGTGTGCCAACTCCGTCACTTGCTGCTCCCGTTACACCTCAGCTTGTGTATTTTGACTACAAATATTAGTGGGCAAACTATATGACTAAAGTCACAATATTCAATTTGTTTACAGTGTTTCAGTCACACTACCTGCGTTGCTACCTAGTAATTGGTATAAACACCCTATGGTATTGCTACCCTAGTGACATTATTCATTTAAATCTCTCTCCATGTTATTCTTATGGCAGAAAAGCGTACTTTGAGGGCTTCTCATACCCTTGATAGTAAAAATATTGAAGAGTTCAAACATTATTGTACAATAAATAAATAAGGGAGGAGATTTTTTATTAAAAAAATGGTTCATGAATTATATATGTAAGGATTCTTTATAATATAATAATGAAAAATATATTTTTAATTTAACTGGCAATCTCCCCCCCCCCCCTAAAGGTCTATGAATTATACCTTGGTATAATAAATACAGCCTTGGTCCCAAAAGGTTTAACGTAAGTAGTTTTAGTAGATATCTTGAAAAAGCTGTAATATGGGGATAAAGATAGTACGAGAAGCTCGCAATAACATTACCATACAATGTAGCTGAATAAACGTAGATAGTATTTTCATTCCTGTATATACGGTAAGTCAAACAAAAATGTTCCTAGCGTTATAAGGAAAAATTTACGTTCAACCTATTGAAGCTATTGAGTACCAAGAAGCTTATGGGAACATATTAAAGCAAGATATACTATAGAGAACTGACAGCAATCAGAAAAGAACATGGCAATAAATATTTTGTCACGCAACTGCTTTGCATTTTTACCTTTAACTTTAGACGTGTCCACGAGCACTAACTTTTCAAGAAAGACGGATCAAAGTTTAATATGTAGATTTTATATTGGACTGTTTCATATTAGAATAACGTAAAAACCTAAATTTAATATAATAGTAAATGCATCTTCTAAACTGTTGCACTTTGCAAGTGATTTTTTAAATACAAATGTAAGCGATATATTTTATTAAGTTTAATGTCAGACTGAGCTCAATTAAACTAAAATCACAAAACAAAATATGAAAACTAAAACTGAAATTATAAAAACAAAACTGTTTACGTTAAAAAAAATAATAATACAACAAATTTAATTTAGAAAATACTGAAGTTAAAACCAGGTTAAATGTTGCTCCAATAAGAACGTATAAAAATACGGCATTGAAACTACAACTAAAATTAAGTTACATATTTTTTCAGTTATTTTAGATTAAATCTAGTACATAAATCTTTACTTACAATAATTCAGCTGTAACATTAACAATGTGAACCCTAAAAATCAATAAAATTTTAAAAAATATACCAATAATTAACTCATGTTTCAGTAAATGTATCCGATATTAATCTTTTATCCTATTTAAACTAATATAAACAGAACAGTTACGATTCCATAACAGTAACTACTAAAAAATATCTTAGTTGGCATTTGATTTTTGAAGATATATTTTTCTCCTTGTTATTTAATTACAACATTTTAATAACTTAATATGTAATTTGAGTATGAAATTTCAATTTAGTAGAGAAAAATTTAGTAAGAAAAATAAAAACAATATGCATTAGGCATTATAATATCCATAGCCGAAAGCACTTTTTTGTTTTGTTAATTCTTAAAATTAGTGTGAGGGTAATTGAACTATGTCATTTAACTACTGTACAACTAATTTTGAAAAAGCTATACCTATTCTTAAGAGCGTTGTGAAAATAAGACTCTTTTAAGTGTATGCTTGCTTCATATACAAAACAGTCTATAGCAAATCATAAAAATAGTTCTTTAATTTATTTTAGATACAATCAAAGAAATTAGAAAAGAATATCACATTTTTACGTACTTTCACTCTAATTAACACGCTACAAATTCATTATAAAATTGGTGTCATTTATTTTATTTCCTAACACATTTACTTTCGTGGATAATAACTAATGCAAATGTTATAAATGCGTTAGAATATTAATAATGTTATATTTTAATGGTTAGTTAAAAACAAATATACATGTACTATTGTGTAAATTAAATATGACTAGTGGTGGGCAATTAACTAATATAAATGTAATAGTGTTAGTAAATAGTATTAGTACAAACATTGGTAACTACTTATCATTGAACTAATGGCCTCTTAGAAAGTAGTTCCCAACCAAACCCTGTTTTCAAGTAGACAAGTCCCTTTCCGGCAACTATAGTTTTAGTGCTATTAAAAAATGTTTCTGAAATTTAAAACCCTTATACTATAAAATTCTTCTGAAAAATACAATAATTTGGAAACCAACTATAGCAGTAGAAAGTAAATATTTAATGTCTACACTCTACCACCTCTTTTGAAAAATATGTTTAGATAGGAAAGAGGTGAAAGGACGGATAATCCGTATTTTCCAGTCGGTTGATTGAACATATTCATATCTAGGGGTGTGATATTGAGGCGGGAACTTATTTCACTCCTACTCTGTACAGTGTACACTTCTTTGTACAGTGTTGGTCAACAGTCTGGAATATATTTATTAATTTTAAAATGAAAAAAAGGAATAAAACTTTTCAGTTATGTACTTATACATTTATACATGTTTCACTAGTTTTTAGCATAACCAAGGGATGGCCCATGAAAGAAGTCTTAAACATTTTAAATGTAAGCCTACCTTGAGTTGTACCTCATTTTAAAGGTCTTTGTTTGTACAATATCCAGTCAGAAAATACAGCCACTTAAAGAAATTAATGTAATGTAACTTACACTCACTATTTATACATATATTTATTTATTTGTCCCTGTTATTCAGTATGTTGTTTATTATGTACAATCGTAAAAAATAATATACGTTATTAAAATACTTTTGACCGTAGGTATAACTTAAAGATAGTTTTAAACAATTATTATAATCATTTGTTACATTTATTTGTGAAAACTAACTAATTTCTCATCCTCGTTCGGTTAAATTATGGTTGTTAGCGTGAGGATTAATCATTGTTTTTAAGAATTATTAGTATTATATGTAGTTTTTTTTATTTTTAATTTGCATATTACGTGTTGGTACATATACAGTACATTCAACACAAATATATTATAATAGGCGATAAGCACAAAATACATAAATAAATCAAAATACAAGCACAAATAATTTCAATTTAAGTACAAAGTGACCAAATATTTTGATGATCGATTTCCTGATTCTGTTTTGAATTCTTTTGGTCTGAGGAAGGTAAGCGTGGTTCGCCTAAATCGATCACTGTAGTATTTGTGCATTTTTGTACTTGTATTGTAACATATTTATTTTGTGTGACTTTCACTTGTACTTTAGTATTTTCAGATATTAAATTCTTTTAGTGGCTGTATTTTCTGAGTGTGTCATCCTTTTAAATTTAGGTTTTAATTTTTGTATTGTACAAACAAAGACCTTTAAATGATGTATGATTCAAGGTGGACTTACCTTAAAGTGTTTTAATACTTCCTTCGTTGTCCATCCTCTAACTATGCAAAAAAAATTAGTAAAATAGGTCTAAATATACCTTACTAGACATTTTCATTACATTTTTCAATATTTTTAAATACATACTTTTGACAAGCTCTGCAAAATATGCATATAACTCGATAAAAAAGTAGTACTAGACTTTATTTTTAATAAATATAATTTTTGTATAGCTACAATAAAAAAGTTATTGTACGACAAAATGTTTTTGGATTTGTTTCAATTTCTTTGGAAGATATTTAGAACATGTTTTTTATGTTAGCAAAAGGGAAACAATTAAACTATAAATATATGTAAATTATTTTATTTGTATGGATTACATTATATAAATGATATAATAAGTCAATTAACAACAAATATTTAAAACACCAACTCTCACGTGACTAGTGACGATCGATCAGTGACGAGTGACGACAGTGGAGTTGGGGTTGGAACGTATCAACATATCCAAAGAAAAAATTAAAAAATAAAAAATATACTGATGTATAACATTTATCTCTGGGTTTTACAAATAAATGACGTACGATTTAAAAAATAAATCCAAATTAAAGTTGTATTACACAACACGGGAAGGTCTCCTTTTGGTGTAACATAATGAGATCCTACAACAAAAGACTGTTATAATCTGATTGAATGCATTGTTACCACCAATAAACGTTTTTGTAGTCCATATTGTTCATGTTTATTGAATATAGATTACCTTTCGGTTCTCTTAATTTCTTATAAACGTTAAGTCTATCATTGCCACACATTTGTTGACCATTATTTGTAAGTATTATATTATAAGAATTCAAATTAAATGTATGTATACATTTTCTTACAACTGTTGAAAGAACAAGGTTAATTTTAAGTATGGATAAATCACCTTGATTTTCACTGATTAAAAAAAAAATTAAAGCTATCTCCAAGAAAAAACTAACATATATTTTATAGTACATCTGTGTTAAAAAATTATATCCATTAAATTTCAGATACAATTTAACTTTGGTATGAAATAAAATTGTGTCGGCAGAAAACTATTAATTTATTTAGTTCAACATATTTGGTATACCTACAGACTGTATCCTTTCATTATCATTAAGACCAAAATCGTAGAGATATGAACGAATATGAGGGACCAATGAGTGTAGTCATGGTTACCAGCTAGGTTAACTGTTCCTTATAAACAGCCATTGAATAACATTACAACTGATAGAACAACCAAGGGACCCTACAGCTTTATTTGACATCTGAACCGCACAGTATTGCACTTTGTCAAACACTTCATGTCTCTCCCCTACAAACATTAAATTTACAACGCTAATTTTAATTTTCTAACACGTATTTTTTTCGCGTAGCTCTGAAAACTCTTCATTTAATATTTGTTTAAGTGCCCTGTGTGAACAACTTACTGGTATTAGCAGACCGTATACGTGGCTCGGATTCCACGTAAAACTGTAGGTCCTTAAATATCCTGTCCATTGGGCTATAAATAAATTATTCTTTCTAAGGAAGAGACAGCATTAGTAAGCTATTTAATATACGATCGTAACTTTCATAATGTATGTTTTAACTTTGTATAACAGGAAATGTATATCATATTTTAAAAGTATTTAAATATAAAATTATAACCTTAAGTATACAGAATTATTATCATAAAGCATTTGCTATTACACATACAATACTTGAAATTTTCTTAACTTGATTGATATGAAATCAAATTCCTAAAATGTACCTAGAGGAAATTTATTTTTAAATTTGCTAGAGTAAGATATTCCCAACACAATTCTTATGAAAGTGAGGGGGATTCTCAGTAGGAAATATATACCCAGAACTGTTAAAGATAAGGAAGTTTCAAAGGGCGTATAGATATCCAGCATATATTTTATTCATGAATTATATTTGTGTTGTTTGTTTTGTGAGCACACTCCTTAATAATCAAGTTTCATAAGGACGATTACATCTACTTGCAATGCATTTCCATAAACTGTATAACTTTAGCATAGTTGAAGATTATTTGTCACATACTATAACTTTTGTAATTTAATCTCATTCATTATTTATAATTATTCATCATTACGACGCCGACAGTGGAGATATGGGCACATATGAGGAGCGATTTAGAGTCTGTTAAGTAGACATTAATTGTTGCTGAGTACGACTTATTGTTCCTTAGACAGAGACATTAATAGGCCAATATCCTTGGAATTTAAGGACCTGCAACATTCGTGGAATCCAAGCCACGTTGTGTTGTTCGGGTTTTCAGCCAACTACAAGTCTGATATTTAATACTCAGTTCATTTTTCTACACAATATCCTGACTACCACATAAGACACTATTAAAGTCTACGTTGATAATAACGTAGACTTTAATCAACGTTTAAACGTTGACATCTTATTGAATATAGATGTTCAATTCAATACTGACCCACCCACCCACCCATACACGTACAGTGGTATTGACCCACCCGCCCACCCATACACGTACAGTGGTATTGACCCACCCGCCCACCCATACACATACAGTGGTACTTACTGTACACTGTATGTGTATGGGTGTAACTAAAACTAGTTTTTTTCTGTCCCACCCGCCCACCCATACACATACAGTGCTATTTACCCACCCGCCCGCCCATAAACATACAGTAGTATTTACTCACCCGCCTACCATACACATACAGTGCTATTTAAAACTGTATAACCCACCCACCCACCCTTATACGTACAGAGGTATTGACCCACCCGCCCACCCATACACGTACTGTGGTATAGATACCAATGTTAATACCAATGTTAATACCAATGTTCTTGTATGGGTGGGCGGGTGGGTCAGTACCAATGTTCGTGTATGGGCGGGCAAGTGGGTCAGTACCACTGTCGTGTATGGGTGGGCGGGTGGGTCAATACCACTGTACGTGTATGGGTGGGCGGGTGGGTCAATACCACTGTCGTGTATGGGTGGGCGGGTGGGTTAATACAAACCCGGTGTCCTGGTGAGCGGACGCCGGGTTTGTATTGAGAGGGCCGAGTCAATCCCACTGTACGTGTATGGGTGGGCGGTTGGGTCAATGCCAAAGTGCTTGTATAGGTGGGTGGGTGGGTTAATACCACTGTACGTTTATGGGCGGGTGGGTGGTCAATACCACTGTACGTGTATGGGCGGGTGGGTTGGTCAATACCACTGTACGTGTGTGGGCGGGTGGGTTAATACAAACCCGGTGTCCTGGTGAGCGGACGCCGGGTTTGTATTGAGAGGGCCGAGTATATAACCTATCACCAACATTTCCATAACACTTTGTCCCTAATTAGATGGATTACAACACTAGTGCCAACCCTGAAATATCATTAATCAGCGGCTTAAAAATAATCAAACACACACATATGACAAGAAAGGCAGAGATACTTACCAAACTGGGAGACACAGGACGGGAATTTATGAGCACCTGCCCTCACAAGCAGAGGTTCGTTTCATCAACAAGTTGCCAAACTCAATAAAAAGTGCCCCAACGTCCAAGACGTTAAAAAATCGTTTGAAACGGTATTTAGCGTCCCAAGCATTGTACAGTGTTGTTGAGTTCTTGGCACACAACTGGGTGACCGCATAGTCAAAAGACTGACGTCCAGCACTGGAATTGGGTATATTAGTAATATGAATATGTTGTGAGTGGAGATTCTGTATGTTCGAATGGGGTATGTTCGATGTGGCGTGATTGTTAAAGTTTAAGAACTAATCTGACGATTGCTATGAATTGTTATGTTCTGGCAATAAAACAATTGATTAGATTTGAAAAAATAACTAGTTATCTGTTTAGAGCACAGCTGACACAGATCGGGTCAGAGGATCCGTCCTTTACAACTCTCCAAAGTGCAGTTCTATAACAACCATCATAGTTGAGAACCAAGGCATTTTTTATAATAACATAGACATAATAGCTGTTTGGGCTGCTATCTGATATACTAAAGGGGACAACACTTGTATGTCATAGAATGCTAAAAGCCAAAAACAAACTTGCCTACTTAACTAATGGGGCAGTTATCTTATAACTAAAATAGTTTGGTATAAACTTACAAGTTCGTGTTTTAGAGTATATACTAATGCTTAATTTCATTGTTGAATACTCACATTATATAACTCCTAGTACAGAATTTATTAATGTTTACAAAAAGGAGACACCAATTTCCTTTCTAACCTAACTATACCCATTCTACAGGGTGTCCCAAAAGTTAAGTGCTAAACCTCGGGAAATAGTCATATAGGTAAAAATAAAGAGAAAAACAAGAATATTTTTTTCTGAAAACGCTTCGTTTACCAGACACCCACCATTTTGCTTTTTTCACAAAATGATTTATATCTCCGAGTTAACGAATCTTTTTTAAACTCGCTATGCATGTTACACTATAAGAGACCTATTTTATGAAAAACAACTTCATCAAATTGATGGTTTCAAAATGGTGGCCATTTTAAATTGTCAAACGGAAATTACGGGAAAACGTCAGAACATAGTAAAGATTACTAAAATACTGGTTTTTTAGATAATTTTATTACCAATATGTCAGTGCCAAAAAGTTAGAATGGGACAAAAAATAACCAAGACAATTTGACATTTGTGTTTAATGGCAGCAAAAGAGCCATTTGTTTTTAGCTTTTGTGCTGCCTCTCAACACAAATGTTAATGTATCTCAGTTGTTTTTTGTCTTATTGTAACTTTTTTGGTACTGACAGATCGTTAATAAAATTTCTTTAAAAAACCAGTATTTTAGTAATCTTAATTAAGTAGTGTAGAAATGGCGGTTGAAGCACAACCTTGAACTTTGGACTGTTGTTGTTTACAATGTTATCACCACGTGCTTGACCCGTAGGTCAAGACCACTACTGATTATCACCACGTGTTGACCTTGAGGTCAAGTTTACTATTGTTTACTACTGTTATCAGCCACGTGGTGACCTTGAAGGTTAAGTTTACTACGAGCACGTGGACCCCCCGCGACGACGTTGTCCTAGGTCAGTGTTGTGTGACGTCACGCCGTTTTCGCGCTCTTTTTTCTGACGTCACGGCGTATTTATTAAATTAATTGTATTTTATTTATTTAATGCTGTGGCAAAAAGTGTCGGTGGTCGGTGCCGGGATCGATCTGAGAACCTTTCGTTTGTGAGACGAAGTCGATACCACTGCGGCACAGTGACACACCCGAGAGGGTAACGTAAGTAGCGGCAGAAGAACGTGTGTGGCTTCGTTCGCTTCGCTCGACGAGCCACGTTATACTATATGAAATGTATTTTTAATTCGTATTTAATCGTTATACTATATGAAATGTATTTTTAATTCGTATTTAATATAGTATTAATTTGTTCAGATGTGAAAAAAAAAGTCTGTTGATTTGTCGTCTGCTCAGCTGATGTAGCGCCATATGAAAGATGTAAAAAAATGTCTGTTTTTCTTTATACTATATAAAATGTACCAACTGTTTTTTCGCAGTGTTACCAACTCGCACGATTAATTGCAAAAAAAATCTCAGTGCTGGCAATATACTATATATATATATATACAATATACTATAATAAATACATATACGATTATTAAATTATACTATATTAAATACAAACGCGTTTTTCGTTGTTACAGTAATATTATTTTAATTCGTTATCCTTTTATGTCCTTTTCGGTTGCGAATAAATACGTTAAAACGGTCGTCAAGTATTAGGAGAGCAAAGACTGGTAGGAGTTATCAATGTTACAGTTGCCGCGCGCTGTGCCACTATCAAATCAGCATGACCCGGCGACCTCTCCGTAAGATAGTCGCGACTGTCTCGCGAACTGATTATGTGACTGCTGCTCATTTCTGCTAGCCTGATACTTTATTTCTCATTACATGTTGTTCGGATTCCATATTTAAGTGGTTTATATAAATATTTAATTTAGTATTTAAAAATCTTAAGGTAAAATACTATTCTATGAATTTAAATAGTACCTACATATAGTATGTGATATTCATATAATAATTAATATTTATATTTTTGAAAACTCTATGAAAAAGGTTATGCTTTAATTAAAGTGTATTTTTTTTTTTCTTGTTACACAGTATACAGTATTAATTCGAATTATAATAGTAATATTTTGTATTTTATATAGTATTAATTTGTTCTGACCGTTTAACAAATGAACCAGAGAGTTTTTTTTTCTTGTCGTCGTATAGTTTTTCATAACAGCTGATTTTTGTTTACAACAGCTGATGTGTCTTCTGCTACCAGAGAACTCTTTGTATACGAGAAAAATTTCTAAGTCTAATTTTGCTGATAGATGATGTGGTTCGCTTCGCTTTTAACGAGTCATACTATATAAAGTACATGATGCATTTATAGTATATAAAATGTACCGACGTTTCCAATAATTTGTATTTAATATTGTATTTATTTGTTCTGACCATTTAAACCAGATGCAAAAAAACAATCTGTTGGTTTGTTGTGCTAGTATCAGCTGATGTGGTGCCATACTATATGAAAGATGCAAAAAAACTGTTTTTCTTTATACTATATAAAATGTACCAACTGTTTTTTCACAGTGTTACCAACTCATACGATTAATTGCATTATACTATATAAAATACATATATGATTATTAAATTATACCACAATAAATCATGTATACTATATAAAGTGTATACCAGTATTTTTTGTTGTTGTCGGTGTTGCCAACTTACGCTTTCATTCGTATTAAACTATAATAAATCCGTGTACTATAATAAGTGTATCGATTCATCAGTATGGTCAACCGATATTTATTCTTTGTCACGTTATAATACAATAATTACTATGGCGGTAAATTTAAACAGATTGAAAAGGATTCTGGTTTTTATGTATCATATTTTATTTCAATATTGCACTTATATGAAGTACATTGTTCATATTAAATCACTATTTTCGTTGTACTATAATAAATGCAATTAATTTTTATATATAAATCAGTTAGAATATCTTTGAAACAGCTTACACGTTTATAGTTATCTATTTTTATTACAATAATAAATGTATATTTGTTAATATATATATTCATTTAAGTTAAATTTTAATTTCTTGTTATTAGGTGAGCAAAGACTGGTAGGAGTTATCAATGTTACAGTTGCCGCGCGCTGTGCCACTATCAAATCAGCATGACCCGGCGACCTCTCCGTAAGATAGTCGCGACTGTCTCGCGAACTGATTATGTGACTGCTGCTCATTTCTGCTAGCCTGATACTTTATTTCTCATTACATGTTGTTCGGATTCCATATTTAAGTGGTTTATATAAATATTTAATTTAGTATTTAAAAATCTTAAGGTAAAATACTATTCTATGAATTTAAATAGTACCTACATATAGTATGTGATATTCATATAATAATTAATATTTATATTTTTGAAAACTCTATGAAAAAGGTTATGCTTTAATTAAAGTGTATTTTTTTTTTCTTGTTACACAGTATACAGTATTAATTCGAATTATAATAGTAATATTTTGTATTTTATATAGTATTAATTTGTTCTGACCGTTTAACAAATGAACCAGAGAGTTTTTTTTTCTTGTCGTCGTATAGTTTTTCATAACAGCTGATTTTTGTTTACAACAGCTGATGTGTCTTCTGCTACCAGAGAACTCTTTGTATACGAGAAAAATTTCTAAGTCTAATTTTGCTGATAGATGATGTGGTTCGCTTCGCTTTTAACGAGTCATACTATATAAAGTACATGATGCATTTATAGTATATAAAATGTACCGACGTTTCCAATAATTTGTATTTAATATTGTATTTATTTGTTCTGACCATTTAAACCAGATGCAAAAAAACAATCTGTTGGTTTGTTGTGCTAGTATCAGCTGATGTGGTGCCATACTATATGAAAGATGCAAAAAAACTGTTTTTCTTTATACTATATAAAATGTACCAACTGTTTTTTCACAGTGTTACCAACTCATACGATTAATTGCATTATACTATATAAAATACATATATGATTATTAAATTATACCACAATAAATCATGTATACTATATAAAGTGTATACCAGTATTTTTTGTTGTTGTCGGTGTTGCCAACTTACGCTTTCATTCGTATTAAACTATAATAAATCCGTTTACTATAATAAGTGTATCGATTCATCAGTATGGTCAACCGATATTTATTCTTTGTCACGTTATAATACAATAATTACTATGGCGGTAAATTTAAACAGATTGAAAAGGATTCTGGTTTTTATGTATCATATTTTATTTCAATATTGCACTTATATGAAGTACATTGTTCATATTAAATCACTATTTTCGTTGTACTATAATAAATGCAATTAATTTTTATATATAAATCAGTTAGAATATCTTTGAAACAGCTTACACGTTTATAGTTATCTATTTTTATTACAATAATAAATGTATATTTGTTAATATATATATTCATTTAAGTTAAATTTTAATTTCTTGTTATTGGTGGGAAAAAC